>CM054179.1:101109374-101266874 GCA_028829895.1 Sinotaia quadrata | reverse complement strand
TTAACTTTAAGCAGTCACATAAATTAACGTAATGGTAATAGGTATGCAAGCTATTTTCGAAAACCTATTAAATAGCACCAGGCACGCAGCTGTTGAAATTTGCTGCAAGAGTCCTTGCATAACCAAAGCAGCAGATAAATAATCTTAAAATTCTGCCGAGGAATAATCTGAAATATCCATGTAAGTAACTGGAAGTAGTCAGGGCAACAGTCTGAAACAGTCACATAAATTATGGGAAAGTCACGTAAATTATGGTAAAGTCACGTAAATTATCGGAAGCAATCACCTACATTACTGGAAAGTCATGTTAATCTTAATATCAAGCACAGACACATTAAACATTAAATATCATGAGACATCATTCATGTCATTGTTTTTTCCAAACTGAATCCGATTAATTGTGATTCTCAGTGACAAAATGTTATGCATTCATCTCTGAAAGTTATTACTGCTACTACTGCTATTATTAGTATTACTACTCTACTACTAATATGACGCAATCAATTAAACAACTAGCGAAAGTAAAATTTTTTCATTCACCAAAATTCCTCTTTGAGTGTCCATTCAGTATTATAACAAACAAACATCAAGCAGAGTATAAAAAAATAGAAAAGAGTCGTGCTTTGTGTTCTTTGTATTTGTTGTTTGTATTTTCTGTCTATATGTGTACAGGCGCAATTTATGTGTTTATTATTGTGTGTATGATTGTGTTCTTGGTAAACAGGTGTTAACGATTTTTATGTATTGTTAAGTTCTTTGTACATAGTTTTGATTGTTTTGAGCATACGGTTTATGCCTTGTGTCTGATTGTTTTGAGCATACGGTTGATACTTTGTGTCTGATTGTTTTGAGCATACGGTTGATGCCTTGTGTCTGTTTTGTGCATTCGGTTGATGCTTTGTGTCTGATTGTTTTGAGCATACGGTTGATACTTTGTGTCTGATTGTTTTGTAACATACGGTTGATATTTTGTGTCTGATTGTTTTGTGTAAATGGATAGCTTGGAGTGTATAGTGTGAATTTGTACGTATGGTTTTGTGCGTTCTGTACGAGAGTGTTTTGTGTTTACAGATGTGCTTTGTGTATGGGCATGCTTTACAGATCCGTTTTGTCTATCACGGTGGTGTTCATGGCGCAAGGCTTAGTGTTATTTGTGTATGTTTGTCTTCTTTGTATATCGTTTGCAATTTGTTTATAATATGTTTGTGTTTAGTGTGTATAATTGTGACCTTTGTGTATGGTTTTATTATGGTGTGCATTTTGTTTGTATATTTATGTATTTTGTGTTTATAATTCTTTGTTTTCAGTGAATGGGTGTATGTTGTGAGATAATGATTTTTTGTTGTGAGATAATAGTGGGTTTTCTGTTGTTGAGATAATGGTTCTGTGTTGTGAGATAATAGTGGGTTTTCTGTTGTTGAGATAATGGTTCTGTGTTGTGAGATAATGGTGGGTTTTCTGTTGTTGAAATAATGGTTCTGTGTTTGTGAAAAAACGCTTCTAAGTTTTGAATGAATAGTTTTGTTTTGTGGGAATGTTTGTGTTTGGCAGTGTGCTGCCAGATAATTGTTCCGTTTTGTGGAAATGTTTGTATTTTGAAATAAGGTTCTTTGTAATGAGTGAATGGCATTGTGTTGTCAGATAATTGTTTTGGTGTTATTTTTTGTGGAAATGTTTGTGTTCTTTGCTTATGATTACACTTTATGTATAGTTGCGTATTTTGTATGTACGGTTGAAACTGTTGTGTGATTGTTTCAAGTGAATGGTTGTTGTTTGTGTATTGATATGTTTTCGTTCCTAATATTTTTCGTATTTAGAGTTTATGCTTCTGTATTGTGTGTTTGAATTTGTCTCTTTAGTTGTGTTTTTATGTATGGTTAGGTGTAATGTGGGACTGGGTTTATTGTGCATATGATGGTGTATTTTGTTTGCATGGCTGCATGTGTGTGTGTGTGTGTGTGTGTGTGTGTGTGTGTATGTGTGTGTGTATGTGTGTGTGTGTGTGTGTGTGTGTGTGTGTGTGTGTGTGTGTGTATTTAGTATTTTTTGTTCGGGTGTTTGAATGTGCTTTTTTTTTGTGTGCATCGCTTTCATAACTTCTGTCATCCGAATACGAACGACAGAAAACTGCATAATTAAACCAAGGAATGACATTGTGTGTACCGTTAATCGAACTCAGTGCCTCTCGCCTCTAAAGGGCAGAGCAGTTCACTTAGTCACGAATTGTAGGGTAAGCCCATCCTCTCGTGACGCGTCCCGGTTCATCTCTATAATTACTGCAAGGTGACATGCAGAAATAAAATTAAAAGTCATACCCCCCTCCCTCTCACCGTAACTTAATTCACTTATTTTTGTTTGATCGAGCGCGCATGAATTTAGATATTTTTGCACTGTTTATTCCCCTCAATCCCAGTCGTTATAATTTTAAAAAATACAATAAATGGAATTCGAAATCTTTTTCAGACCGCATGGAAGATCAAAAGGCGTTTCTGCATGGAACTGTTGATTCGGGGCAGACTCTTGGTTAGTCACAGGTTGCATGTCGGCGATTTCCGAGTTGCAAAGTATTCAAATTTACGTTTCTTTCTTTCTTTCCTTTTAAAATACAAACAAACAAACAACAACTCTGTTTCATTCATAGTGCGAATTTAACTACCCAATGTGTGGGTTAACAATTTTATAGTACCTTTCAGTTCAGTTATCATTATCGTTGAAAAACATATTAGCTATGTGCAGAGGGTAATAATATGTTCTTGTGTCTCACCGGTTGTTGCCTAAATCGACATGCTGTGTGTGTGTATGTGTGTGTGTGTGTGTGTGTGTGTGTGTGTGTGTGTGTGTGTGTGTGTGTGTGTGTGTGTGTGTGTGTGTGTGTGTGTGCGTGTGTAGAAGCGTTAAAGTTATGGCACTAAACAGTGTCCTCTTTTATAATTTTAAAGGTTCTAAGAGTCTTACTCGGGTGTATTCTCCTTTGAAAATCATTTTAAAAGGGGAGCGGGATTTGAGAAAGGGGAGAGAAGCAGACTTAACTTTAGACTCTGTTTCGCAAATGCACAAGAATTTAGCACAAAATAAGATCTTTTACTACAATTTCCATCAAGATACTTCTTAAGTCAACCGAATAACAGTCAAGATCGCAATCAAAGACAGGCGTCCGAAATCACTTTATTTTGAAACTGCAATTACTAAAAATGCCAGGTTTGCATTTGCAAAGAGCATCAGGGCCTCGGTTAAAGAGCGCTTTGCTGTAAACTGTTTCTCAATAGTTGGACCGATTATCGCAGAGGACAGTATTACTCACGCGCTTGCACTTTCTAAAGGTCGCCACGTGACTATCAAACTGTCACCAGCCGTACGGCGGGAAGTAAATACGAACTGTAATAACTAGTGGCTCCCTCTATTGCTCGGCAATTATCAGCAGTTTACAGTGGTCTCCAGTTTCACGGTCTCACGCTTTCTCGAAGCTACCGCGTTCTGCCGCTGTTTGCGCAGAAACCCTTTGCCCTTTACCCTTTGCTCTTTTACTCTTCACCTTCTCAAAAAGCCAACCAAAGTCAATGATCTGGAAATGTAACATGGAAACGTCAGAATCGGTGTCACTACTGGTTACCCCTCCAACATCCCCACCACCAGCTCGTAAGCACACAGACATCACTGCGACGTCTGCATTTCGTTCTCATGACTCGAATGCGAGTACTTTGTATGTTATGGTCTCTATACACGACCGGAAGTGAACGGAAGACCAAACAAATGTGTTTTTAAGGTTAGGGTTAGGATGTTTTAGAGATAGGCTATGGATAGGGTGGTTGTTTCTTTACAGAAACGTTATGATTAGTTGCAAATAAAATACAAAAAACAAATCCATACACTACAAACTTTCTTCACTTATCCTTTCAATATCGTTTTCCTAACTTTTTCTGCTCACTTTTTGTGTGTCAATAAATTAACTGTTGCAGTAAAAATAGCATCGGTTAACACATTTGCATGCACATATAAACATTGTCCTTCGATATGACGCGTACAGTCCCTCTTGATATTTTAAATACAACAATCGTGCCTTAAATTATCCAGTAGTGACGTGAATGTATTTCGCGTTTTGGACCATCACTCCAACCCTGTTTGGAATGTATGTGAATGTGAATATATCTGAATGAGTCTGTAGGCTTAGGTGTACGTTCATTTGAAACTATATCACTTCAGACGCGGCCAGGAGCTTATGGGAGTGTGTGGGAGGGTTGTAGTGTTAGGAAGTGTGACATGTTTTTACGAGGGAGAAGTCAAGACCAGAAATAATGTGAATATTGTGATACTGTGGTTTTTAATTTTAGTTGCTTTTGTAGCTGATGCCGGACCGTTTCTGGCAGTAGCTGAATGGCATAGTGAATATTTGCTCTTATTAGGAAAACTTAATGTAACCATTCTTGGTTGTGGTTGAATGGCGGGTTTAACCACTCTGGTGGCCGGAGAAAAAAGTGCAGTGTAATCATTTAAGATATTTGTTTAGGCCTTGACCGTTCTTGGTGGTCAGTGAATGACGAGCTTTAGCTGTTTATGTTCCAGGTGGAATGAAGTATTGTCTGTAGCAGAACTTCTTATATCACAGATAGAAAGTAAAAATGTATAACCTAATAAGAATCTCGTACCATTTAAGGAAAATATCAGTTTCTTGACGTACCATTTAGGGAAAATTCACTATCAGTTTCGTGACGTACCATTTAGGGAAAATTCACTATCAGATTGGTGACGTACCATTTAGGGAAAATTCACTATCAGTTTCATGTCGTACCAGATAAGAAATTACAGTTTTACATTTCGCTCTTCCGTAATTAATAGGACGGTGTCCGGACACAAGAGTTAAAATTCAGATGGTATGTCACTCACGACGCCTGAGCCTGCGGTTGTCTACTTAAAGATATCAGTAAATTCATCGAGAAGACTGCGACATAGAGTTAAGCCATTAAATGCTGGTTTATGATTTTAATTACAGTTAGAAGGATAGAATATTCCAAGACTGAATGGAAAATATGAAACCACGGACAGACATACTCAAGCCTGCACATATTTTTAAACACCGGACACACAGACACATAATCACGCACACACCGTTTTCGAAGTTCATTTTATGCCGTTAAAATGCAATTTTGATGAAATAAAAGTTTAATTTTAATCCGTTTCCAGCGATTTGTTCGCCGATGAAATGCGATGCCTCTTACACTCAGATTAAGATACGTTGATTTAAAAAATAAAAATAACTAAGATCGTAAATAGGAGAATGCAAATTAGTAAATACATAAATAAATTAATGCAAAGAAGCAATTGGTGCAAGTGAAGAATAATATTAATACATTAAATCCAAAACGCCAAAGTATTTATTTTTCTTTCTTTTTTTCTCTTTTTCTTTAACACCCCCCCTCCCTTTTTTTTTTTCAAGGCGTCGACCTGAAGATGCCTAGGGGAACCGCTTCATTAGGGCGCATGAGTCTGAGCAGCTTAATTCATCATAGGCGATGTGTTGTAAGATAACGTAGCTGACAGGTACTCATTACAGCTGGCCGCTGTGCCAGCTAATTATACGGCGCGCTTACCGAGGCACTACACCGCGCAAGGCTACCGCCAGGGCCTTGTCACTCACTCCCGCCGGATGCCAATGCGCCTCACAAAAGATGGCGTGATGCAGCTAGGAAAAGACAGAAAAAGGGGGTACACAAGGACATTTTCTTTTAATGCGCAAGGCACTATGCACGTTTGTATTAGAAAGGAAAAAGGAGGAGGACCAAAAATTCAATGCCATTCAGTGTTGTTTTTAAAAAAAGGAGAGAGAATTCTCGTGTCTGCTGGCCCTGCCGCCGGAATGGGAATGTATCCGTATGACGGCGACGGAGCTTTCATAACCGACATTGCAGATGTCAGTTGTAATATTTCACATTTATTGGTTGGCAGAGGTTTTTTTCTCTCGTTTGATAATTTTTTCTTCTCTTGGATGCAATTCTTATTGTAGGACATGTTTCGTACAAGCAAAAAAAAAAAAAAAAAAAAGATTTAACAACACAAAACAAACAAATATAAACAACAGAATTGAAAGTGTTGTCTGTAGCTGAGTAGAATATTGGGGAACACATTTTTATTTCTTACTGTTGCCTACTACGAGAATAGATTTAAAAAAACTAAAGCACTTGCTGGAAATGTTTTTGAGTACGAGAGTCCTAAGTAAGGGTGGCGAGTTTCCATTCAGGTGAAAAAATAAGTTGGGATCTATCGTCTTTTATGAGAGGCGCTTCCTGACTATACCAGTTACAGGCCAGTCAGATGCGATGGGTGGTGGTGAGTTTGGATGGGTGAAGGTAGGATTAGAGCAGGGGTCTCAAACTCATTTTACCTGGGGGCCGCTGGAAGTAGAGTCTGGGTGAAGCTGGGCCGCATCATTATTCCCTGCTGCCAGAGACCTGGCAACGCTTCCTCTTACACAGCTCAGACACATTTGGCTTCAGGGAGGAAGCCACTGAGACCCTTAGTAAGTTTGGACCTGAATTTTGACTTATTAAAGTTCATTGTGGAGAAGAGCTTTACACACAGATAGGTGCTCCCCAAAAGGCACTTGGTTCGCTTGAACATCCTGGAAAGCTCAGGGAAGGTAAGGGGCAATTCTCTTAAAAACTGCCCAGGCTTTTCTGCTTTTCCACTCACCTCCCTGAACTTGGCTTTGAGTTCAGAATTACAATGTATGTCAATTAGCTCCATTTGAAGCACAGAAGGAGAAGGGGTCAGCAAATATTTGAAAGGTGGTTCTGTGTTTCTTGAATTCTGCAAACCTGTGATCAAATTCTTCATGCAGCTTTACAATGGCATCAACATACTTCTCACCACTGAATGGTGTGGCACAATCCATGAGTGCCTTACAAGCTGGGAAATGGCAGAGGTTTGTCTGAAAAAGCTGGGCTTTCCATAACACAAGTTTTGTGGAAAATGCTCTGACATTGTCAAATGCTGCGCTGACAAGCTGCCCCTGGCCTTGTAATTTCTTGTTCAGTACATTCAGCTCTTGTATGATGTCAACAAGAAAAGCTAAGTCCATGAGCCATTTGGGATCACTTAGTACAGGAACAGCCATCCCATCCTTCTCCACGAAGGTTTTCACTTCAGCTCTCAACTCATAAAACCTCTTCAAGAACTATCCCTTGCTAAGCCAACTTACCTTGGTTATTTTTCTGTTCTTCCTTTTCTGTTCTTTCAGTCTACTATTTTTCTTCTTTGCTAAACACCTCACCTGCTTTTTCGACATGAAAATGCTTTTTATCCGAACCACTCATCTGTGGGTAGACCTGTAGGGTCTATAATCTATATAGAATTAGCTTGCTAGATCTGGATGCTTTTGAACTTTGCTAAAAGGTAGCAATATATAACAGGCTTGGGAAAGAAAGTCGCCGAGTTTGGCAACACACCGTTACTGTCACGATCCTGAGGTATGGTAGCCCACAAGTGACAAAAACTATAAAACTCCCAAGCTGTGTGAGAAAAACGTGCGGGCCGCACTATCACTAAACTTTGATATCAAGTGGGGGCCACAAAATATCGTCACGCGGGCCGCAAATGGCCCGCGGGCCGCATGTTTGAGACCCCTGGTCTACAGTGTTTGTTCTCTCCAAGTAACAGTTTTCTTGATACGAAATTTCGAGGGGAAACAACACACTACCAATGTTCAGTGGTAACACTTATACCTTGCTCAGCTGATGCAGCTAACAAAAGGCACTGTATCTTGTCATCTCTTCTACATTGTTCAGTTGATGTAGCTAACACAAGACACTGTATCTTGTCATCTCTTCTACATTGTTCAGCTGATGTAGCTAACACAAGGCACTGTATCTTGTCATCTCTTCTACATTGTTCAGCTGATGGTAGCTAACACAAGGCACTGTATCTAGTCATCTCTTCTACATTGCTCAGCTTATGTAGCTAACACAAAGCACTGTATATTGTCATCTCTTCTACATTGCTCAGCTGATGTAGCTAACATAAGGCACTGTATCTTGTCATCTCTTCTACCTTGCTCAGCTGATGTAGCTAACACAAGGCACTGTATCTTGTCATCTCTTCTACATGTGGAAAAAATTCTCTCTTGGATTTTTCCACGTGCACACAAAAAAATGTATTCACATAGTTCCAACCAAGGAGGAACATAGATTGTGGAAAACCCTACAACCAACAGATGCGGTATTAAATTTTGCAACAAATAACTGTGAACCTGTACCAGAAGGCAGATTCTCTGAGTCACATGTTCACTAAACTGGAAAAGAATTATAGAGTAAAATGTACATAGTGTTCTATCTAATATTATTACAATTTACAATACTCATACATTGCGCGCGCGCACACACACAAGTATTAAAATTATTATATTCTCACACACAATACTCAAGCAAATGTTATACTTTTAGTTTCTGCCAAAACGAAGAATGAATGAAACTCTGATGGTTTCTGAATTCCATTTCAATAGTCCATTCACTCCCTTCTGAGTCCATATGACTCCACTCACACTAAACGTTTTATGATTTTTGATGAATCAGATATCCTGCTTCTAGTCTGGCATCTAGATTAGTTCCCAGAGAGGTGATTTTAATTTGTATTAATATACAAATTTTTATAATATAATTTACATTTTCACCTCTCTACATGATGCCTGCATCACTCTTTGACCCTTGAGTCACCCACGCTAATGATTTATTAATCCCCCTTCATTCACAGGTGGAAGAAAACTTTGGTTTTCCTACTGCCTCTGACTAGAGTTGACTAAATTCGCTTCTGACTCTCTTTGATACTTTTCCAAGGATATACTATCTACCCATCATAGTTCTGTTAACACACCTATGCCATGCTATGGTGAAAACATCTGGCTTACCTTTCCTTGTAACTTAATGACTAAACTTAACGTGTTTACGCCTTTTAGCTTTTATAACGGTACATCTTGTATTGTCTGAATTTTATATTTTAATATTTCAATAATTATTGAATGTGACCATGCTATATGAATAACCTGATCACAGGGGAGATTGACAGTCTAGTAGTAATAGTGGTAGCAGTAGTAGAAATTGCTATTGTTAAGTCTGGACCTGTATCACACTTGCTACACAGTGCTACACTTGTCTTCATTAAACCTGCATCGTGTATTAAAACCTTGATTTACAGAGCTATATATTGTCTTTATTAAGTATGGACCTGTTTTATTTTGTTTCTTTAATAAGTATGAACCTATTCTGAACCTTCATGCACGGAGCGGTATTTTGTCTTCATCTGTCTTAAGCATTAAGCTATCCAATTTAAAATCTCCATCTTTACTTCAATCCCCCCCCCCAACTACCCAACCACTCTTCTTACTTACATTACTCAGTATGCTCTAATCCAGGGGTCTCAAACATGCGGCCCGCGGGCCATTTGCGGCCCGCGTGACGATATTTTGTGGCCCCCACTTGATATCAAAGTTTAGTGATAGTGCGGCCCGCACGTTTTTCTCACACAGCTTGGGAGTTTTATAGTTTTTGTCACTTGTGGGCTACCATACCTCAGGATCGTGACAGTAACGGTGTGTTGCCAAACTCGGCGACTTTCTTTCCCAAGCCTGTTATATATTGCTACCTTTTAGCAAAGTTCAAAAGCATCCAGATCTAGCAAGCTAATTCTATATAGATTATAGACCCTACAGGTCTACCCACAGATGAGTGGTTCGGATAAAAAGCATTTTCATGTCGAAAAAGCAGGTGAGGTGTTTAGCAAAGAAGAAAAATAGTAGACTGAAAGAACAGAAAAGGAAGAACAGAAAAATAACCAAGGTAAGTTGGCTTAGCAAGGGATAGTTCTTGAAGAGGTTTTATGAGTTGAGAGCTGAAGTGAAAACCTTCGTGGAGAAGGATGGGATGGCTGTTCCTGTACTAAGTGATCCCAAATGGCTCATGGACTTAGCTTTTCTTGTTGACATCATACAAGAGCTGAATGTACTGAACAAGAAATTACAAGGCCATGGGCAGCTTGTCAGCGCAGCATTTGACAATGTCAGAGCATTTTCCACAAAACTTGTGTTATGGAAAGCCCAGCTTTTTCAGACAAACCTCTGCCATTTCCCAGCTTGTAAGGCACTCATGGATTGTGCCACACCATTCAGTGGTGAGAAGTATGTTGATGCCATTGTAAAGCTGCATGAAGAATTTGATCACAGGTTTGCAGAATTCAAGAAACACAGAACCACCTTTCAAAAATATTTGCTGACCCCTTCTCCTTCTGTGCTTCAAATGGAGCTAATTGACATACATTGTAATTCTGAACTCAAAGCCAAGTTCAGGGAGGTGAGTGGAAAAGCAGAAAAGCCTGGGCAGTTTTTAAGAGAATTGCCCCTTACCTTCCCTGAGCTTTCCAGGATGTTCAAGCGAACCAAGTGCCTTTTGGGGAGCACCTATCTGTGTGTAAAGCTCTTCTCCACAATGAACTTTAATAAGTCAAAATTCAGGTCCAAACTTACTAAGGGTCTCAGTGGCTTCCTCCCTGAAGCCAAATGTGTCTGAGCTGTGTAAGAGGAAGCGTTGCCAGGTCTCTGGCAGCAGGGAATAATGATGCGGCCCAGCTTCACCCAGACTCTACTTCCAGCGGCCCCCAGGTAAAATGAGTTTGAGACCCCTGACTTAGGGTGAAAGGGCACTGCAGCCACTTGTCTGTGACGAGCACCTTTCCAGCTTAAACTTCGATAAGCTTCGAACAAAGGTTGCCTCGCATAAATTCACCCTCCACAAGGGCAATATGCTTATTATACAGCACACACACACACACAAACACACACACACACACACACACACACACACACACACACACACACACACACACACATATTTCGGCATGCGGCCATTTCTGTACTGTTAACGTCAATCATCCACGCGCCAATTGTTGCTCATCGTGCTCATCGTGTCTCTTCATTAAGTGCTGTCGTTGGTGACGTGTTACAGATGAGCGCGACATGTTTACAGCTCTTGTATCTTTGCCGTCAGAGTTGTTTACAGGTGTCGACTTCTGGAGCCGTACCATTCCGCTCCTTACTTTTACATACTGTCTTCGTCACTAGTGAGTGACTAGACTGGTTGTTTGCAACCTTGGTTACCTACAGTTGCCGGGTGGGTAGGTGGATGATGAAAGGTCACTGTCCTGCAGCCCACATAAAGGACAGCTGACCTTGGAAATTTTATTTTTAACACTCATTTGGCTACATTATTAACATTTCCATCGTCAAATCTTTCGTCGTCGTTACAACAGTATTGTTGTGGTCGTCATCAAAAACATCTTTTTCGTTGTCCCGGTAGATATTGTCATTATGATAATCAATGCTGTAAGAGCAATCCAAAACACAAATGTATCATCACCAGCTCTTGCCGGTAGAATATCATCAATCATCAACAATAGAGAGTAACAATTATCATCAGTAACCAACGGCATCATCTATGAATCTCTAATCATCATCGTCGTCTTCATTATCACTCCTTCCACAACACACTACCCACTGTCATCACCCTACCACAAAATACCACACTGTCATCACCCTACCACCCCATACCACACTATCATCACCCTACCACATAAGACCACGCTGTCATCACCCTACCACATAAGACCACACTGTCATCACCCTACCACCCCATACCACACTACCATCACCCTACAACATAACACCACACTGTCACCACCCTACCATATCATACCACACTACCATCACCCTACCACATAACACCACACTGTCATCACCCTACCACATCAATACCATACACTACCATCACCGTACCTTATCACTGCCACCCACAATCATCATCGCTACCACATCAATACCACCAACTATCGTCATTAACATTTTCATTATTCATCGTCAGTAATAAAATATAATCAAAGTAATAATACTTCATACTACTATTACCTCTAGTTTAATGTCAATATTACTTCTAAAGGCAGTGTGAAAAACGCATATTTGTAAATTTAAAAAAATTATCAATGTATTTTTTTATAGCATACACTATTTGTGTATCTATATTTGTGCATATAAATATATTGTGAAGCGTCAATATTGTTTACAATTTAGCAGATCTGATGACACACCAAGGGCAGGTTCAACAAACCAATGAATGATTAAGTACGAGATCTGATGACACACCAAGGGGAAGTTTAACAAACCAATGAATGATTAACTGCGAGATCTGATGACACACCAAGGGAAAGTTCAACAAACGTACTTAATCATTCAATGGTTTGTATAAGTACGAGATCTGATGACACACCAAGAGGAGGTTCAACATACCAATGAATGATTATGTACAAAATCTGATGACACACCAAGGGAGGTTCAACAAACCAATGAATGATTAAGTACAAGATCTGATGACACACCAAGGGGAGGTCAACAAACCAATGAATGATTAAGTACGAGATCTGATGACACACCAAAGGGAAGGTTCAAGAAACAAATGAATGATTAAGTACGAGATCTGATGACACACCAAAGGGAAGGTTCAAGAAACAAATGAATGATTAAGTACGAGAAAATGTAATATCCTCAGTGGAAGCGAAGGAGAGGAGGAGAAAACCGGTCAAAAGAATGAAGTAAAGCACAACTTCTAGTAACTAGATCTTTTCTCTTGTTTCGTTACATTTTAAATGCTCCCCCCACCCATCTCCTGGTCTTCTTTCAACCTTTTCAGTGCTTTAAAAGAAAAGTGTTTATTAATTTTATTTCCTGCACACGCCACTTGTACATTTTTTTTTTTGTAATTCTTTCATAGTTCTACGTCGTTACCTCCGTAAACTTCTTAACAAAAAGATATTATTAGGTGCGCGCGTCAAATAAGATCGATCAAAAGCGAATGGTTGGGCCTGGCTTTTGTTGCAATTTGCGTCAAGTGATTGCGCACATAACAGTTGTCTCCCATACCCGCATGTAATGTTGCAATGACGCCGCAAGGTGTCGTGTTTGTCCTCTCCTGCCTCATTTCCGGTTCCTCTGTGCGGCGCATTTCCACTTCCTTTCTGACAATTAAATAGTTTCCTGCTGGAAAGGTACCTGAAAACCAATCAATGAATGTCTCAGATTTCTCTTTTTTTTTTTTGAAAGGGATTCTTTGATCGCGTCAAGCCGGTCGGTGCGTTAGACATTCGTAATGGTGGCCCGAATGCACATTCACGTAACAGCTCCATTCCCTTAGAAAAGTGATTTTCATGGACAAATTTATGAAGATGCGACGTTTTTAATATTACATTCACTTGTTCTTTTGAATATTGTCATGTGTGGTGGAGTAAATTTGCCTATCCATATTTTAGAATTTAATTGTTATATAAATTGTTAAATTGTCAGAGTACCCGACCTTGTGTACCCCTTATGACGGTATAATTGAAAGTGTCTGAGTTGAAGTAAACAACCCGAGCTGAGAATATGCTGGAAAATGCTGGTGTAATGCAAAGAATCCCTACTGGGTGAGTAGTTTTTATTATCCAATGGTTATGATTTACGAGAATGAGACCAGCTAATGGGCTGAGATCTAAAAGTTTACCCTCTGAAGGGAAATCTATTGTCTGATCACTTGAATTTGAAGTAGCAAAGAGGTCCAATCTTGAAAGGCGGCCATTAGCTTGATGGTGAGTTAATTGACTGGTTGAGAGAGAATGGACTTAGAAATATTTCATGCATTTTACATAGAGATGTGTTATACTTGTGTTTTACATAGTGATCTATTATGTTAGTAGACAATTGTTTCTACAAAGGTTTGAATTATGTTGCTTATATGCAGTGTGCTAATCACTCGACATTGTTTTGATATGCTGTATTTATTATGCTGTGTGCATGTATTGGGCTAATAAATACCATTGCAGGAAATTGAAAGTTGAGACTGGAATTTAAGAAAGAATGGAATTATACAGTGATAAACTGAAAACTTAGTGTTGCCCCTTGAGTATATTTTTCAGGGCAAGCAGCCTTTTCTATTTTCTACTTTCTGTGTATGATTTGAATCTCCAGTTCACTGATTGTAAACTGCTATGACCAACCATGATACCGGCAAGGAGCATTATTTTTAAGTGTAAAGGAATATACTATACTCCTTTGATGTAAGCTGATTACATGAGCAATTTCTGGTACATAAAGTTACTAGAAATTTCTACAATTCTTATTCTGCTTGAAGGAACTGACACAGCGAAGAGGCACTCAAGTGAATTTCAAGAGAATAATAGCATGCCAATGTTTTCAATGCACAAGGGAAACACGTGGAACTGGTGTGATAATGGCGGACAATAAACATGTGACATTGTTGCAAAAGAAAGCAAAAGACTATTGAGACTATCTTATTCCGTTTATGTAAAACTATTATCACTTATCTCTAATAACTCCATTTCTGTTCTCTGATATTAACTATCCTCTGATTTGTATTGAATTGTTGAATTGTATTTTAGGATATAAGACTGTGTAGTACAGAAATTATGTGATTATGGTTTCATGGAAATGTTGATGTCGAGTAATCTTTATCATTGTATTTGTCATATGTATATTTGATTGATGATTTAATAAATTTATTCACCTTCTTATGTATAACCTTATATTGAAGAAGAAAGTGGGTGGATGGGGGCTCACAAAAATAGATTAAAGATGAATTTGTCTTCTCTTTTAGTAAGATGCATTCCACCTATGGAAATATTGTGTGACAGTAAATGTTGTCTTAATGTTGTGGAAGAGAGACAACATTTACATCGCCCAAATATCCACAGAGAGAGAGAGAGAGAGAGAGAGAGAGAGAGAGAGAGAGAGAGAGAGAGAGAGAGAGAGAGAGACGAGTGATGTCTGCTGGAGAATTATTAATAACTTAAATTAAGATTCTCATCACTAGTAATTACTTATGTATGATTAATTAATTAATAATTATCAAAATCATTAAGTGGCGTTATTGGGAAATGATAATCACGATGGTTTACGTAAAGACAGAGCCGAAAAGAAAATGAAATAATAAGTTTTATTTTTCCAAGCAATATAGAAGACCGAAAGGTGTGATTAAATTTTAAGTTTGGTGAGGGAGAGGGCGCGTACATTTCCGACTTGTGATAACTTCGCGAAATAAGGTGAATATTCGGTCAAGGAAAAGTGGGGTCTTTCGGTATTTTAATATGCAAGGCAAGATTAAACAGAGTGAGTGAATGAATGAAAACAAAGAAGAACAGAAAGAAGAGCGGATAGAAAGAAGAAAGAAAGCAAAGAATACAGAAAAATACCGAAAACGGAAGAAAGAAAGCAAAAAAGAAAAGAAAGAAAGAAAGAAGAGTGAGGTAAAGAAAGAAAGAGAAACACTGAAGTAAGGAAAGAAAGAACGACAAAAGAAAGGAAATAAGAAAGAATGAAGTATTGACAATCAGAAAGAACGAAAAAGAATAACGGAAAGAAAGAAGACAAATACTAATTAAAAAATTTAAGGAGAATGAAATAAGAAACAAATAAAATAATAAATAAGGAAATCAATAAACATCGAAAGAATAAAAAAGAATGAAAAACAGAAAGAAAAAGGACGAGAAAATTAAAAAATAGTAAAGAATAACAGAACGAAAGAATAAACAAAAGAAAGGAAAGAAGGAATGAAGGAAAAATATCTTTAAAGGGAAATAAATAAAACATTCAGAAACAAAAAGTAACAACGATGCAATTGACAAACTCTGAAAGAATCATGGAAACAAGTACAATCAAAATAATGCCCTAGCAGGGTGGAAGCCATCTCTACTGCAATCAAAGAAACGAAAATAAATCTAATTGATCATACAAAAATACTTTACACATGAATAGTTTAGTTATGTTCTTAAAAAATTAACGGGTATCATAGGAGTTAACAATGCCATTCATACGTTTACCTCAATGGGTGTATGAACTGCATGTTGAAAGCAACATAACATAAAAAGTCATATTGGTGCCCCTACTGAATACTAGTCGAAAGTCATATCATTAAATTAATCCTTGCTGGTATTTCATTCTCGCACTGTACAGATATAATTGCATTCTCAGAAAATTATTTAAATTTTTTTAAAAATCCCCTCATAGACTGTTTTAATAAGAGACTAGAACTCGAAATACACCATTAAATGTTAGTTCACCTGAACAAAGAATTTTTACAAAATACAAAGACGTTTTCGTTGTTGTAATTAAAAACAAATATATGTACGATACATTGCAATATTATAATCTAAAAGTGATATAGATTTGCTAATGACAGTACTATAAAAATAGTGAAGAAGAAATGAATTAAATATAAAAAAATGAAAGAATAAATGAATTAAACATAAATTAGTGAAAGAAGAAAGACACAGAAAGTACAAAGAAAAATTTACAGTAATTAACATGAAAATTAATAATAAAATAGTGAATCAATAAATAAAAGTGATATTGATATGATGATGAATGAATAAAAAAAGCGACGGAAAGAAAGAAAATATAAGAATAAAGAAAGTAACCACTTAGAAATAAGAAAAATAGAAGGAAGGAAAAACGACAGAAGCAACAGAATGAAAGAACTAAAGGGAAAATATAACAGAAGATGAAAAAACAACACAAGAAACATTGAGTTCGAATAATAAATTTTCCTTGTCACAAATATTTCTTCAATCTCTACTTTGGAATGTTTTGTTAGTATATAAATATGTTGTGATTGTAAGACAAAAGCTTTGTGAAAGCTATACGATATTTTCTTCTATTTTTTTCCTTTTTACTCGCGTGTGTCGACTGTTACGAGTGACGTTAACTGCTTGCCACGACATTCACGCTAGACCTACACAAAAGCTTCTTTTCTACTCGCATTTTTTAATCATTACCGCGGTAATTGTACTCTTCGGGGTATGAGGGAGGGGGGGAGAGAGAACTTCATGTAGTCGGAATCTCTCTGGCTGAAAATTCAGGCTCAGTTGTCGATTCTTAAAATTTATTAATGAACATTATATCAATGCGAGTACAGCAGTTTAATTGATATTTTTGAGAGTGATATAAAATATCTTTCATTCCAATAATTGTCCATGTCCTTTTAAAAGAAGGAAAAAGTGATTGACTAACAATGATTTATTATTTGCCACCGTAAATTATTTTGATATTTTAAAAATATCGACTGAGCTGTTTGCCACTCTCAGCTTTCATTGTGAAGATGGGCTGAATGATTCATTCAGTGATATTTACTTAGAAAAGAATAAAACGAAATTGAAAGAACAAAGCTGTTTGTTTTTTTTAAAACTGAAGCATCAGGTTCAAACCTCTTGTTCAAATAAAAAAATTACAGACAACAAAGCATAACAAGGACTTCAGGAAACGATTGGTTGGATGAAATTATTGACATTAGAGGCAATTGCTGCATGTAACTTCGTCTAATGGCGAGTAATGACGTAATATTTCTCATGGTTCCGCTCTCATCTGTGACGAGACTTCCGACGAACGTTTTCGGCGAGACATATAGCGACCGACATCATTTAGGTGTGGTGTCGCTCTAAATACTGTATGCGGGGCTCAGTCCGAACAATCAGCTGATTGAAAACACTTTTGGAAGATTGTGTTTCCTTCCCTGTCGTTGTCCAGTGCTTAAACGTTTTGCATTCATTTTATATTTTTTTTCCCCTCCCCCTTTCAACAATTTCCAGGAACGTTGCTCCTGCGGTTTTCTACGTTTGTTGTGGTTGCTTCCCATACCGTCATACGGGTCTTACCGGAAGTCGTTTATGATTTACACACCGACGTCGCGTGCAAAGCTCTAAGGTGGTTGGGGGAGAGAACAATGCTTGAGTTGTGGTTCCTTTTATTTTACATAATGCGTGCACCGAAACTTTTGCACAAGTGTCTTGGATCCGGTTAAATATTTTATTTAAAGAGTGTCTCATAAAAAATGATCAATACCGGAAATGATTTTGCAACAAAATGACGCAAATGACTCGACTTACGGGCGTGTGCGTAGTTTGACATTTTCTCATCAATTGATATAAAAATATAATGAAGAAATAGTTTTTTAAAGTTATCTTTCACCAGACATCCATCCCTTGTTGCACGCACAGCACACTAAGTCACTCTTTCTTTCTTTCTTTCTTTCTTTCTTTCTTTCTTTCTTTCTTTCTTTCTTTCTTTCTTTCTTTCTTTCTTTCTTTCTTTCTTTCTTTCTTTCTTTCTTTCTTTCTTTCTTTCTTTCTTTCTTTCTTTCTTTCTTTCTTTTTTCTTTCTTCCTTCCTTCCTTTCTTTCTTTCTTTCTTTCTTTCTTTCTTTCTTTCTTTCTTTCTTTCTTTCTTTCTATTAACGTTTGTGTGTGTATGTGTGTGTGTGTGTGTGTGTGTATAAATAAACGTGTATACGTATAACATAAATGCACAGAGATCAACAGGACACGCACACACACACACACACATACTACACACACACACACACACACATATATGTAGAGAGAGAATAAACAAATAAATGATCGAACGAACAAGTCTGTTTTACAAATAGCATGATCTATTTTCATTTCTTGCAAAATTAATATTTGGTATTATTAATAATGCGTTATAGCTACATTTTTGCAATTATGTACTATTGCTACGGTCCATACTATTCTTATTATAGCTATTGCTGATACTATCATATATTCTATTCTATTCTAATATACAAATATCATAGCTACAATCTGTTCCTTTATGTATTATAACTACTCTCTAGACTATAGCGTATTATAACTCCAGTCTACGCTGTTACTATACTAGATATACTGTGGTCTCTGTTAAGATTTTCATTGATGATAGTAATATGCTATTAATGCATTCTAATTGCAGAAAATAATTAGATCCAGTAAGTCTCAAGTCTCGTATGCAAAACTGGATTGCAGAAATATGAAAATAAAATTGGACATGTGTGAAAGCTGGAAGTGTGGCACTTCAGTGGCATAATTTACTGACTGCAGCAGTTGAAGAATGGGAAGAATTACTCTAAAATTAACTTCTTGTCGCTAATCAAAACTAGTAACTGCCTTGAAATCAACACCACTTTAAGGGAGATAATTTGGTTATTTTGATGAAAGGGAGATAATGCTATTTGTGTAGTCCTGGGGCCAAAGAAGTTCCCATTTTTAAGAACAACAAAAATTCCTTTTAAAGCAGTAATGACTGATGAGTCTGACTGGCTCAAACATTTTCGAAAGTAAATTTGAGTCCTTTGTGAGATATTTCCGTGTTCCACATTGTTCCTTGCTTAGATGCGAGTACGTCTGATGCTCAATGTTTTGTTTTCCCTGGAGAAAATTTGCCTATCCCTAAATCTAAGTTTAATTGTTATATAACTTTTTAAATTGTCAAAGTGACCGAACCTTGGGCACTCATTATGATGGTACTTTTGTAAGTGTATGAGATGGAATAAACAACTAGAGAATATGCCAGAAATTACTGATGCAATTCCAACCAGTTCCAACTGGGTGAGTAGTTTTTATTATCCTATGATTAACATTTACGAAAACGAGACCAGCCAATGGGCTGTGACCAAAAGTTTACCTGCTGTAGAGAATACTATTACCTATGAACTTGGTGTGGCAAAAAATCTGGTCATGAAAGGTGGCCGTTAGCCTAGTGGTGAGTTAACTGGCCGATTGAGAATGGACAGAAATATTTTGTGCACTGCTAATGATATGTTATAATTGTTATACATAGATATGCATTATGTGAGTAGACTATTATTTCTACAATTCTTTTTACTAAGGTGCTCGTATATAGTATGCTAAACACTTGACATTGTTTCTTTGAATGCGATCATAAAATTGATATTTTGTATTTATTATGCTGTGAGTGTGTATCAGGATATTAATCACCTTTGCAGGAAACTGCAAGTTGAGACTGGAATGTAAGAAAGAATGGAGTTACATATTAATAAACTGGAAACTTAGCATTTGATCAATGATTATATGTTAAAGGGAAAATATCAGCCTTTTCTTATTTTCTCTGAATCTCCTGTTTTACTGATTATTTATAAACAACTATGACTATGGTAGACTCAAGAAATATCTACTGCAGTGTGTAAGTGTAAGGAATACACTCCAGTCCATTGATGTTTGGTGGCAAAGTATGCTGACTACATCAAGCAATTTCTGGTACAAAGAAGTTACAGGATATTGCTACAATCATTGTTCTGCCTCAGGGAGCTAGTATGGTGGAAAACCAGATGGTCTCAAAAGAATAATGGCTAGTCATTGTTCTACAGTGTGAGAAAGGAAACATGTGGAATTTAAAGTAATAATGTGAAAAATAAACTTGTGACTTTGTTACGAAAAGCACATAAGACTATTGCAGCTCCACCTATACAAAGTTACATACAAATTATTATCACTTATCTCTAATAACTTCATTTTTGTTCTCTGATAAAAACTATCCTGTGATTTATATTGACACTGATCTGGTGTATATTATGATTTAAAACTGTATAGGTATTAAAATTAGTCAAATATGGTTTCATGGAAATATTGAATTTAAGTAATGTTGTCATTGTATTTCTTATATATATATATTAAGACAGTGAATGTGGCTCTGAAAAGTGTGCACGTTGATTGCATTGTGGCTCTGATAAGTGTGAACGCTGACTAGAAAATGATTCAACATTCAACGATTCCATCTTAAGCTATGTGAGTCTTTGAAAAAAATATATTTTATTTATTATTATTTATTTCATTATTATTTTATTTCATATACTAAATTATTTTTTATCAGTACTATTCACAATGTGGTCGACACATGGCACAAGCAGGTGATAACGTTTCTCACAAGACAGTACATTACGCTACACATGTCTTGCATGCCTGCGATAACTTTTCTCACAAGACAGTACATTAGGCTACACGTGTCTTGCATGCCTGCGATAACTTTTCTCACAAGACAGTACATTAGGCCACTCATATCTGTCATGTCTCTGTAATCCATTTCAGTGATTTCAGTGACAGCTGCGAGCTATGTTTACTGTGAATACATACTCCGTTAGCCGATCCACCACTGTTACGTTTCCAGTATTTCTTTATAGACCCTGCATAGGATTTTAAGGACTAGTAAAGTTTAGATTAAATTAACTCCTTCTCCCTATCCTACACAGACTGGTTGCCCAAATTATCATTCGACTAACATTAAAAATGCGTCTTTGTAGCGAAGACGACAGATTTACGAACTGACAACTTGCGTACAAAAGCTGGCTTGGAGTGTTAAATTCCTCTTAATTAATATGCACTCATTACGTCATTCAGCTCAATCAGCCCCCATCCAAACCACGTTTTAAAGTTAGGTCTATTATGCATAAAAATTTACTACGAAGAGGTTTAACAATTAAAAATGAGATTTAATAAGATTTAACAATTAACAAGATAATCAATATACGAGCGCGAAGTCTAATTCTACTCGTGACTGAAAAATATGTGCTTAACAGTCCAAATCAATTGTTCTGAATGTTCGAGAAATTTGCCACAAAAGTTCCTCGTGATTTTTGATCAGTTAGCTATCACTTAGCTGTTTGTTTGACGCCACGCGGTTTCCAAAACCAGTCCAAACCAGTCCACCTCACTTAATCATTGCCAGCAAAATGCACACAGCATAGGTAGAAACTGTCTCTCAGTTACCAAGCCGGACGAAGAATGCAAGTGTAGATAAGGAGTGTGAAGACCTACACGTCAACACGTGTCCAATGGCAGTGGGACTGTAATCGGAGAAGAACTCGACTCTAGGAGTTCGGAACTAGGCATCGAAACTAGGAACCGACCTGGAGACAAGAATATTCCCATGATCGTTCTGCGTTTTAGGTTCGCCAACCTAAGCACGATTCGTATTTAAATGCACTGAGTTAGAAATTCGACTAACACGTCGTTTACAATTTATATTTGAAGATATAAATGATTTCACGTATGTTACATTTAACCGTACGTGACGTACGAATTACCAAATATTTACAACGTTAAATTTTAGAATTCATACAAAGAAACAATTCAAATCAAGCAAAGCACTTCACAATTTAACATTAAAATTACACACGATAATTTGAATTACAAAGGGAATTCATGTCGTGCACAGACACTCCTGGCACTAGTGAATTTAAAGTTATATAAATTAAAGTTACAATGAAAAAGAGTTACAATGATTTATATACAATAACTTATAGGTTTGTCATTTACAAGCGAACCCGTGCTTAGGCAAAAAGGTAGCAATAAGTAGCACAAAATTACATACATGGTTCAAAATGCAAGATACAATTAATAAATGCAATACCTTTGCAAGAAGTGGACGTGTTATCTTCAAAGCAATATAGCGTCGGCTTTCCTCTATCGACTCATGAATATGCGGCTGTAAGGTAGTCGGTGTGACTGCTTTGCCGTTTCTGGACCGGAGTGACGAATTGGCGCGTTCTACTGTATTTATTAAAATGCATAAAGCGCGTCACGTGACGGGTCACGTGGTATGTAGTCGGTTCGAGAATCTGGACAATGGCCTAAAGTTACATAACGTCCTGACCTCTTTGCTAGAAGCTTCTCGATACTGATGTATCATGGGAGAACTTCAACAAAGGAGTTTTCAAAATTTGAATTTTGAAAACAGCAAGTAGGTTAAGAAGTCATGACAGATTTTATCAGACTCGTAACAACCACCAAACCCTTCCCTTCAAAGAAAATATTTAATAAAATTATGTGATGCTTTTCAGTAAACGCTGGTTTAGTTCTTTAAAAAAGAAAAATAAAATCAACATTTCGTCTAAAGATTTTGGGGGTGTTTTTTTGTCAGTTGTGACAGAAATAATAAGAACTGAAAGCGGATAATATACGTGTTTTTCATGTCTGTTAGTTTTGACAGAAACAATAAGAACTGAAAGCGGATAATATACGTGTTTTTTCTGTCAGTACTTTCAATTCAAGTAAAAGGCTTTTCACGATTTTCTATTTTCAGAAAAGTTGGAAAGCAAATTCTATTTCGATCCTATCTTTCGTTTATATTGTTTGCACAAACACACAAATTAAAAATTATTATTATTGGTTTTTGTTATTGTCAACAGACTCAAAGAACAGCAGAGCCAATGAAAATAATCAGTTAGATTTTGTTTTCCCTGGAGAAAAAATGCAGAACTATTGATAGAACGTGTAATGAAGAGCCAATGTCTTTATCCCAAAATTCGCTTTGCTCATCAATATAGGCCACTCATTTGAGTATATAGTCACAAGGCAAAACATCCAGTTTGAAGCGGAAATTATCTTTTCATCTGGTTACATATTATTTCTATAACATATTGAAACCTTGTCTTGATAACAATTCAGAGTTGCGTACCCTTATTCGCATCCATCATAATAGTAACATTCATGCTCATGACGGAAATAAGCGTCGTTGTCTCAACATTTCACTGGATAATTTCAGCGTGTAGGGTGAACAATTTTGAAAATATGGATATCGACAGTTTGGCGTTTGAATGACAAGAATAAAACGAAGTATATGTACCTACTCATGAATTAATTATCATTAAATGCATATTCGTTTCCTAACAAGTGTTAGTTTCACACGTTCGTTTCATGCCCTTTCGGTAAACCGCCACGAACTCTGACCTCTAAAACCGTGCTAGTAAAATCGAACTCCTGACATTAGAGAAATAGGCCACTTACATAGGTTAATCAATAACGTAAGTAGAGAGAATTTCAAGGTCATTGTCCCAGTGAGTGTCATAATCTTAGCACTTGAAAATGGAGTGTTGGAAGGTTACAAGGTTTCCAAAGCTGCGAACGTTTTGTCCCTGGTAAGGGAACGAGGACGACGTCGATAACGAATGGCTTGCACACCAACGGCGATAATTTTATTAACTCTTGTCAAAGTTAGGTGTCACGCTTGAAAATAAACACAGACTTTTGCGCTGCTGTTTATTTGCATGCAGGGTATTTTCTTTCTCTTTTTTATCGTTGTCTCAAGTATGTTTCGGGACAGCTTTACGTCGTCAAGACGTAACTCATCCCGAAAAAAGTGTTTTTGTCTTAAAGCTTCATATGCTCTCCAAACACCTTATGTTTCACATAGATCAACACTATTCTCGGTGCTAGGTAACAACCAAAGCAGGGAAATGAACTCTAAAAAGCATTTCTTTTAAACTGACTTTTTCTTTTCTCGTCTGTTATCGAAGCTTAGTGCATTGTTTATTTGTAAGCATACGTTGCCCCCTAGTCAATAGTGGGATGACTTTTCTTAGCTAGGTATGGATCTTCTTAGCAAAGTTATAATTAGACTGAATTCTCTCCGAGGGCGGTCATGTGCCGTTTAAAGTTAATTACTGATGTAGAACACCAATAGGAAGCTTCGTTCCTGACGGCAAGATTCGACCGTTCGAGACTGCCTAGTCTTTACCAGGAAGTTGCCAAGACCTGAATAAACTTTATTTATTTTATTTAAACTTTTATTTGATTTGTAAAAGAAAATCATTGGCATTAGTGACATACATCCAAATCGTGTACTGGGTTTTTAACCGTTTTCTAGACTGCAAACAGAATGGCGCACTGTCGTCTACCACAACTACATCGCATTCAGTGTAGAAAGGGTAGAAAAGTCAGGCACGCTGTTTTGCCTTCATTTTGCAAAGATTGAGCATCGAGCTGCCATTTCACATGCAACACCTTCCACCCCCCCCACCCCCTACATCACCCAAACTACAAGGCGACCATCCTCTAAATCACGTCTGCCATGTTGTGTGCATTGGCTGGCACGTGCACTGTAACCGTAACTGTGTCTGAAATTCCATGCGGGTACCTCTGTCTCGCACGTGTGACTGCACGCGCTAGCAGAGTGAGAAAACTGTCGGGCACATCGAAGTCAGCGCCCTCGCTGAACTGTCGTCGCCGCTAAAGGCACTGTTGATTGCACCTGCGCGCTTTGTTTCATGCGGTAAGAATATCTGTAGGAGGGGGAGGGGGAGGCGGAGTCAATACGGATCGACATGTTAGTCAGTCTTTTTTGCCCAAAAACAATGCAGAATTCAGTTGCGTTGAGTTGTCTGCACCTAACGGTATAGTTGTGGGGTGGTAGGTCTGAGCTTAGTATATGTTCCACAGGCTTCCTATTCAGACGATTTTGTTGTGGGTGTTTTTTTTCTCCTTTTGTCGCCGTGCAGTTTGTCAGGTCATGCGTGTAACGTGCGTTATTTCGAGAGGGTCACGCACGTATTTTGTATTATGGCGTGTCCTTACATAGTACACGCACGTATTTTATACGTCATTCACATCCAACCAGAAATGAATTGTGCTGAAATTGGAAATGGCGCCATCTTGGTTGACTAATGATTTTCTTACTGTCAGCTGAACATCTGCTTCCTCAAATCTCTGTCTCTCTTTGTCTCAATACTTGTCCCGATTTTTATCTCTTTTTCCAGTCTTTCCATCTGTCTGTCTTCGTGTCTCTTGTTCTCTCTGTCGAACTTTGTCTACATTTTTCTGTTTCCTGTCTGTCCCTATCTCATATTTTCGTCTAACGACTCCTCCTGTCTATCTTTGTCTTTGCTTTTCTTTCTCTACATGTCGTCCTGTCTGGTTCTAAGTGTCCGCTTTTTCTGTGTGCCACCTGTCTATCTGTGAATCATTGTTTCATTTCTGTTTATGTTTTCTCTCTGTTGTTTTGTCATTATAATAATAATAATTATTATTTATAGATTATTGAAAAGTAATTCTCCTTTCCCTACCTACCAAAACTTACTTCTCACATCATTATTTTCTGTCCGATGGAAAGGAGATGGACGTTATGTGAACATCTACAGTTTTAATAGATATAAGTATTGTATGGTCGGTAGATTATCCTCAACTAAATTTTCATTCAATCTTACACATAAGAAAAACAATTAAATATTTAATCTAAATTCTTATTTAAAAGTAGTACTTTTCATTTAATCACCAAAACCAAGTTTGGCTTTAGCACGCTTCAAATATACTGTTGGACAACATTGCCCATTCCTATGCCAAAGTTGGCACTATTAGAGATTACAGTCTGTACAGGTTTTGTCAGTTATTTCCTTAATTTAAAGTTGTCAATTGCAGTGGTATGCGCTGTGATTGCGTTTGTCCTCACTGCCCTTCATGAGTTCGCACAATTCAGCGCTTGCTCTCATTGGTTGTCATACATCAATATCAAGGCAAAGGTTTGATTCAACCAACTGGACAGCTGGACAGCTCGTCTAAGCCAGTTAAAGGTGCGTATGGTAGTAGAACCGACTCATTATCCAGTGACTGGCTCTGAGAATATCTTCAATGAAAATATTAACATTTCTTCTTTTTTTCAAGATAATCAACAGCAGGAAGTAGATCTCACTTTAGTTACGAGTACGTCCAACGCAACGATAACAGGCAATAAAATATCAAGACCTAAGGTGTATATAAAATATCAGTTATACAGTTAACAAGAGGGCTGGGTTAGTCGTTTGTTCATACTTTAACTCTGTGAGTTCTGTCGAAAAGGTTTCAAGTGACAAAACGAGTTTCATGCAAAAAGAAAAAGAGCAAAAATTATGGAACAAATTAATTGGAATTTTTTATTCCCATCTTAATATGCAGACATGTTCACTTATTTAAATCTGTTTTCTAAAACCTCCTGACTGTTAACTGTCACCACTTGCAAATTAAATCAATTAAAAATTAAATCAATGATCATAATTGCACTGTGCAATAGACGGATTTCACTTCCATTTCCCGTACAAGAAGATTCTGTTGAAACAAGCATTATCGTGTAACCAAAACGTTGATGTTTGTAGTTTAGTTGCATTCGTTCTTGAGAATGGACATCCTGGCAAAAGATAAAAATTATGCAAGTACGCATGCACGCTGCATGCTTCTTATTGGGCAATGCACGGGAACAAAACAATTTCAATTCACTTCAGTGAGTGATGTCCCTTGCTGGAGTGTCTAAACTTTCAGCCTTGAAATGTAAAGTTTTCGTTCATTCCCTCTCGTTTTCTTTGTTTATCAGTCTGTTGTCTGAGTGCCATTCTGTCCCTCGCTTTCTCTTCAGACCTGAATCTGCACGTCTCACTATCTATGCTTCAATTTTTTCATATCTCTCTCTCTCTCTCTCTCTCTCTCTCTCTCTCTCTCTCTCTCTCTCTCTCTCTCTCTCTCTCTCTCTCTCTCTCTCTCTCTCTCAAGATATTTGTGTTTAGATTGAATAAGAGAAAACTTATTTGGAAGTTTATTTGGAGCGAACACCGATTATTCGGAGATTTGCACTTTGCAAAATCCATTGGATCCATGTTATTTTGTCAATTAGCCTCAAGCTAAAGTCAGTCAAGCATCTCACGCTGTACAAATCAAATAATAAACTGCACAGTTCACCCGAGTTCTGCTCTACAGGTCGGCAGTGCAAAAGTTGAATTATGACTCGTTGATTCATCAGGAGACAACTTTGTCGCTAAGAAGGAGGTGTTGTATATTCGTCTACCAAGGAAGCAGATGGCAACGTCGTTTTAATGAAAAATAAAATTAAAATATTTTTAATGTAAGCCATGGACAAAATTTTACTGAAATTATTTGAAATATGATCAATGGCCTATGCTTAAACCTGTATTTGCGTTTTAAAAGTTGCAATAATGCGAAGCTCCCATTTATTGCGTTTGATGGTCGATCTGTGGGATTTATGCAGAAGCTATTAACTTTCTTTACTGACAGCTGTACGGGTCGGAGGTCATTACGTCAGGACTGATATCCGCTTGTTTGCGTGTCATCAATTTACAGTGGCCGATGCATTGCAGACTGAAAGCATTGTGCCCTGCTTGGCCATCGACTACCATACGTCGAGTTCAAAGTGCAGTCAGCCTGATAGATTGCTCGACCAGTCCTCAAGTGTATTCATTGCCTTTCGCCACCAGCTTCGGAGTGGTGTATAATTGCCTGCCTAATTTTCAATGCATGTTTTAGTTGTTGTTTTTTTTTTAAAGCTTGGTCTACTGGGCAAGAAGCAAATATCCTTTCCCACTGACCCACATTTAATTTATTTGATTGGTTGAATATTTTGGGTTGAGTTCTCGCACTTGACTTTGTCGTTGATTTCCCCAACGGTTTATTTGTGTCAGTGTGATCGAAGGTTTCGCAGTTTGTTCTGATTTCGCGCACAAGTGCAAGATGTTTTATTCATAGACAGGAAGATGAAGTATCATTGGGCTGGGAGGAACAAGAGATATGTTTGTATATGTTTTGTGTGTGAGTGTGTGTGTGTGTGTGTGTGTGTGTGTGTGTGTGTGTGTGTGTGTGTGTTGCACCCAGTTTTCCAGCATACTGCAGCCAAGGTTCTGTGTCTGGCTATTAATACTTCTGTTCTTACTCCTGCTATTAATACTACTGTTCTTACTTCCGTTCTTACTCCTGCTATTAATACTTCTGTTCTTACCCCTGCTATTAATACTTCTGTTATAATACTTCTGCAGTGATAACGGGACATTTCGACAATTTAACAATTTATATAACAACTAAGTAAAGAAATAGGGTATATGCAAATTTACTCCGCCACAATTTTATTAATTATTAAAGGAAAAAACAAAATTTGTATTATTGTATTTTGCTGTTGTTTTTAAACGCGCAATTGTGGAGAGATGCAAACAGTCTGACCGGATTCATCCACTCAATAAAATCTAACTGCTTACACAATTTTACCGATCACTTGTAACAACTCCGAAGCGATTTTGTCGAAGCCTCCGTTTGAAAAGTAATAAAAGCAACAATGACTACAACACAATCCACAGTCCTCGCTTTATAAAGTCCGCACCCGTCCATAGCTGGGCTACATGCGATTAGGCTACTCCATTCTCGCTATTCTTTTTGACGAATGTTGCACGATATCCGTTCTGCGGTATTACTTGATGAGATAGACTGTAGGAAGAAAAAAGCTCGTACGCACCTGTAGGCGCACTTTGTCGGTGCATGGCTTAAAGCTACAACATCCGGCAGCCTTTCCTCACGGAACCGACCGGAAAAGGACGTAAACGACCGGAAATAGACGAGAGAGGAATAGGCCAATGATAGTCGCGGTTGTCGGTGTAGGTCGATGGTTATAGCGGCGTTTGGCGCGGAGGGAGAAAAAAAAAGACGGTGTTCAGTTTCAGGTTCCAGACATTGTCTTTTACTCAGAGTATGAGACAGGACAGTTATTGACAATGTTTGTGGTGAATAATAATGCCACAATTCTGTTAAAATATTCGTTATATTTTATTACTATTTTATCAAAGAAATTTTAAATCTGAGAAACATGCAATTGTTTACCCCTATATATAATATTACATTTTAAGGCAAAAAGGGCGGTTTATATATATACGTAGATTTATCCATACCCAGCTCTGAAGACTGGTAAAAATCTATTGTATATTGATCTTCAAAGATAAGTAATATAATTTTATGTTTTTGTTTTGATTGATGGTGGTAGTTGTAGTGTCATAGCTGGATACCTTGTTCAGAAACAAGTTTTATTCCAGACATTTTGCTACTCAACCTGCAATATTTTTGGCAAGAATGGTCTTTGCTTTACCTGTGGGCAAATTGGAAAACTTAAAGAACAACAGGTGTGAATATAGATTAAAAATAATTTCATAAAATCATCATATAAACTCACTGCAATGACCTGACTGTAAAGTACATAAGTACTGCATTGATGAAAACATACAAAGAAAAGTCAGTACAAATTGTATTGCGGTTTTAGTAGAAAATTAATTATGATAGATACAAAAAATAAATGTGAAATGATGAAAACCACATAACAAAAGTAGCACAGTCTCACACACACACACACACTGACACACACACACACACACACACACACACACACACACACACACACACACGCACACACACACACGCACACACACACCTCTTTGTCTCTCCACCCTCTACCACATATATGCACACATTTGATAAACGTATTTTGGAAATTATTAGCTGATGAAAACATTTCTTATATGTTAATAGTATAGTTATTATACAATGTGCTTATAAAGCGGTTTCATTATTACCCATTGTTATGATTATATCGTTCAGTTTTGAGATATAGATATATATACATATATTTCCCGTATACAAACGCGCACAGATTATTCTTGAAAGTTAGTCTACTTTTAGGAAACCACGCGACTCGAAAACATCAACGAACCATAGTCCGCCAAATATCGAAGATCGCTAACTTTCGCTGCGCATAATGAACACAGGAGTCTCCGGCCTAGAAGGCGGAACGTTCGAATGGCGACGTTTCTTAATTGAATGACGATTACCACGCATATATCGGGTTTCCGCGGTAGCTTTGTTAGTTGTTCTATGTTTGACAACTGCATTGCTCGTATTTTTTTCACATGCGAAAGTGATCGGCTTAAGTTTCTTTTTCTTGTTACAAGGGAGCCCTCCGTTCAATTTATCATTCTGTTCACTCCGAATCGAGTGATTACCATTTTACGTTATTATCTGTCAAAGTGTGGCCTATGAAATACAATTGTATTGTGCAAATGTGTGAGTCGATGTTGGTAATCATAAAGTGAGGCCTATGAAATACAATTGTATTGTGCAATTGTGTGAGTCGATTTGGCAATTATAAAGTGTACCTTTTGCTGAAGCAGTCTATATTAGCCTAGCGAAGAGAACTGAATAATTAAATTCAATAAAATACACACAATCTTAATAATGTCGTTAAAAGGAGTCATAGTTACATAGTGATACTGAATGGTATTAACTAATTTATAAAACTTGTGTTTAATGGTATTAACTAATTTATAAAACTTATGTTTAATGGTATTAATTAATTTATAAAAAATATGTTTAATAATATTAACTAATCATAAGCAAATCTGCTGTTTAAGGATATGGTGGAGTAAATTTGTGTATCCCTATTTCTAAGCTTAAGTGGTATATAAATTGTTAAATTGTCGTAGTGACCTGACCTTGGGCACTCTTTATGATGTTTTTTTTAAGTGTCAGATTTGGAGTAAACATTCGAGTTGAGTATATGCTAGAAATTGCTGTCGCAATGCAAACCAGTTCCAACTGGATGAGTATATTTTTTAATTATCCAATGGTTAATATTTACGACAACGAGACCATCCATTGGGTGAGATCAAAAGTTTGCCTGCTGTAGAGAATTCTATTGTCTAATCACTTGAATTTGGAGAGGCAAGAAGTCACGTCTTTAAAGGTGTCTGTTAGCTTAATGTGGGTTAAATGAACTGTGAGAATATTTTGTACATTTTGCTATTGATATGTTATACTTGTGTTTTATGTGGAGATGTATTATGTGAGTTGACTTGGTGTTTTTACAAATTTTTGAGCTAAGATGCACATACATTGATTCCAGTGAGTGAGCTCATAAAATTGATGTGCTGTATTTATCATTGCTGTGTGTGTATCAGGTTAATAAATACTGTTGCAGGAAACTGTAAGTGGAGACTTGATTGTAAGAAAGAATGGAGTTAATAAAGGAATAAATTAGAAACTTAGCATTTGTTCCCTGAGTATATTTTTACAGGGACAAAACAACCTTTTCTTATTTTTTCTGAATCTTCTGGTTTACTGATTTTGTTATTTAATTATAAACTGCTATGACTGAGTTAAGCATGGGAAACATCTACAGCAGTGTATAAGTATGTAAGGAATACACTACACGCCATTGATATATGGTGGCAATGTTGACTACAATGAGCAATTTCTGGTGCAAGCAAGTTATTGGAAATTGCCTCAATTGTTGTTCTGCTTGAGGGAACTAAATATTGCGAAGGAGTGCCCAAGTTAACCTGTGAAGAATAACAGTGAATCAGTGATAAGTAACATGAGGATGGAATCATGTGGAATTGACAGTAATAACTGAACAACAATCTTGGGACTTTGTTATAAAGAAAAGTGTGCAAAAGACTATTGAGACAGCACCTAAATCAGGTTACATAGAAACTATTATCACTTATCCCTAATAACTCCATTTCTGTTCTCTGATAAGAACTATCCTGTGATTTGTTTTGACACTAAATTATTGAATTGTGTTTTAGGATATAGGATTGTATAGATTTTAAAATAATTGAGTGAATATGGTTTCATGGAAATATTGATGTCAAGTAATCTTTTTTCATTGTATTTGTCATATGCATATTTGATTAATAAACTTATTGACCTTCGTACACATATTGATAACCTTATGTTGGAGAAGAAAGTGGGTGGAAGGGGGTCGTTAAATATAGATTAAAGACGGATTTGTCTTTAATAAGAAGTTTTCCACCTACGGAAATATTGTGTGACAAATATTTGTTGTGGAAAAGAGAAAACGTTTACAGTGCCCACATATTCGCCAAGTGACAGAGATGAGCAGTGTACGCTGAAGAATTATTAATAACACAAATTAAGATTATCATCTCTTATAATTAGTTATGACTGATTAATTAATTAATAATAATCATAACCATTAACTAGTTGGCGTCACAAAGGTATTCACTGAACAAAAGAAACTGATGGTTAAAGGTATTGACTAACTGAAATAAACTGATGAGCGATGGTATTAACTTACTGAAAGTGACTGATGGGCAATGGTCAAATGACTGATGGGCAGTGGTCAAGTGACCTATGGGAAGTGGTCAAATGACTGATGGGCAATGGTCAAATGACTGATGGGCAGTGGTCAAATGACTGATTGGAAATGGTTAAATGACTCAGGGGAAGTGGTCAAATGACTGATGGCCAATGGTCAAATGACTGATGGGCAATGGTCAAATGACTGATGGGAAGTGGCCAAATGACTGAAGGGCAATGTCAAATGACTGATGGGAAGTGGTCAAATGACTGATGGGAAGTGGTCAAATGACTGATGGGAAATGGTCAAATGACTGATGGGCAATGGTCAACTCTCTGACCGTCATCTAAATGACATTCTTCGCTTGTCAACCTCATCAGTTAAGCCAAACATTGAATCATTGATTCATTGTAATCAACACCGTCCATCTTTTTAATCTTTCATTGAAATTGAGTTATTTTTTAAAAAAATTACTTTTGTTCTAATTTTATATTCTGAACTTGCTGGACTTCTGATATTTGGCCATCTTTCCGGCCCGAGAACTGTTCCAACAGTTTTATCTGGCCCGCGGTCTCAAACGTTTGCCCGCCCCTGCTCTAGTCAGTGCCAGGACAAAAACTGAAGCTTCTGCTGTTAACGTTAGTTGGTAAATCATTAGAATTTAATCATTGTCATTATGCATCTGCCAAAACTACTTGTGTGCAAATGAATAGTTGAAGTAACTTGATCATATTTAAATATTTTACTTTACAGTTTATGGTTTCATAATACTGAATATTAGCAAAGTTATAGAATTTTGTTGCACTAATTATACCACCACTAGTAAGGTGGCAAGAAATGGGATTTTTCAATTAGAATTCTAGCCCTTTTTTTGGTAACTGTACTTGATTGTTACTTTAAATCATGCATGCACAATATACTAATAATTGTAATATTAATAAATCGAAATGTACAAATTAATGCTTTATGAAGACTATTAAATAAATATAACATTGGCATTTATTTGTAATCTTTAAAAGCTTTTGACAATACTAAATAAATAAAACAGTACACACACACACACACAAACACACACACACACACAAAATAAACACACAAATATTCATTCAGAAACATACAAATATTTGTAAATATAAAAGAAACTACTCTACTAGTAGGTGAAGTAATTAAAAAGTATATATCTGACGTCACTTCTGCTTGCTTTTATCCCAATTGCTTGGGAATTATATATCTTGGTAAAGGCAAATCTCATACACAAACTATGTTTGACCTAGATTCCATTTCACTTGGTCTTTAATTGCCGAGACATGTTATTCTCTTTTTAATAGCATGACAGTATTTCTATGTATTAATTACTATAAGTAAGTGATTATTTATTAATAACGGATACTCTCTCTTAATAGTCATTTTACTGTCAGTTAACAGCCTTTATTTAACCGTTACCTCTTCTTCTCATACTTGACTAAAATAGATGCCTATGTACTTTACCTGTTTGAACGCGATTTTATGTTTATTTAACCTCGTTCTTCGCCTTAAAATTAATTTTTCACTAACAACGTTTTCACAATCGATCATGAAATAAAGTATCAAACACGATGTAAGCTGAAGCGAGTATAATTTCGGCCCCTCCCTCTCGTGCTCCGACCATATGGGTCCTATTGAGCGAAATCGATGTATATTGTTCAAAACCATTCCTCGGTTTTCTCCCTTCTCTCTCTCTCTCTTTACCTCAGCTTGCTACCCTCTTTATTACAATGCTCGGTCATTCACTGACTTATTAATTCATTAGCTGAATCGCTGAATCTCTTGCGTATCGATTTACTTTACAACCGATTCACTCGCTAAGGGACATAACCACAAACGCCCAACACACACACACAGAGCAGTTCTCTCAGACACAACTTGGACCCCACCTGCATGAAGCTGCATTGAACGTCTTATGTATTATTCTACCCGTACACTGTTTCCGGTTGAATTCAACTGACACAAGACAATGGCCCCGCTGGGGCCCCGCTGGGCCCCGTCAGAAACGAAGTTCACTTGCGCCAGATATCCATTGCAGGTATTTGTTCCGAGCTCTCGTGACGCAGATGGATTCATTTGTTCATCTCTCGTCGGAATACCAACTGACGATAAGCATTGTTTAGCCGTGCAGGACAGTGGGCAGTAAGTATTGCTACCAATGGCGAAGGCACCTGACTTCGAATTTAGGTACTTTTAATCGCTGCTTTACTTTAAGTTTAAAGGCCTACACCTGACTTCGAATTTAAGTACTTTTAATCGCTGCTTTACTTAAGTTTAAAGGACTACATCCGGACTGAAAGCCCATGTAGCAAGAAGGATTTTAGGACGATAAACATGTATTAGTTGGGATACAACTTTACTGGTATGTTAAAATTTTTATTCAGGCGAAACAGACTTGTGCTTATTTTGCACACTATTGACCTACACACACACACACACACACACACACACACACACACACACACACACACACACACACACACACACACACACACACACACACACACACACACACACTCGCTCTCTCTCTCTCAAACACTCTCTCTCTCTCACACACACACACTCGCTCTCTCTCTCTCAAACACTCTCTCACACACACAGACACACACACACACTCTTTCTCACACACACTCTCTCTCACACACATACACACTTTCTCTCTCTCTCTCTCTCTCTCTCTCTCACACACACACACACACATACACACACACACTCTCTCACACACACACACACTGGCTCTCTCTCTCTCTCTCTCAAACACACTCTCTCACACAAACAGACACACACACTCTTTCTCACACACTCTCACACACACACTCTCTCTCTCTCATACACACATACTCTCTCTCTCTCTCTCTCTCTCACACACACACACACTCTCTCTTTCTCTTTCTCTCTCTCTCTCTCTCTCTCAATTACACGAATTACAGGCTGTTTTTTAAAAATTCCATGTACACCCTTCCACGAATGCAAAACATGTAGTTCATTTTAATGCTTATGTCCGTCATAATAATATATCTTTTAAATATTTGATCATAGGAATAATATTTGTGAGCAGTCACCCGCAGCTAAGTCAAATAAAGAGAAAAACTTCAATGAGTTGGATCGCTAAAATCATTGACAAAATTGCTTTACACTCCGTCGACTTACGATTGCGATCTGTCCGTGTGTGTGTGTACTGTGTATCTGGCAGTACGTTTGTAAGATGTGTAGAAAAATTATATAAAATAAAGGGTAGTCCGAAATACAACCAAATCGACTTCCGACCATCGTAAGTCGACGTTTCAGTGTACTTCCTCTAGAAATCCTTGCTTCAAAAATCTTAAGTTCTATTAACGACTAATTGCGTAATGACACTCAGACCTTTTGAATACTTTTAGTATTAATTATAAGTTAGTGGTCGAATTACCTACAGTTGCGCTGCTAAAATCTTCCTTCACAAATAAATTCGCTCCCCCCACCCCTTCCCACTCCTACCCCCAACCCCGAATAAAAAAGTTGAAAGCCTTTATCTTATTTGAACATTTTTGTTTTGGCAAAATCAACAGATAAGTGCACAATTCTTTTCTAGGCATTTTCAAGACTCTGGCTGCCAATAATTATTCTGTAAGTGGTTAGAGTACCTGCCTCTCAAGGGAGTTAACGTCAGTTGTCGTTAGGGTTATGAAGGCTAAGATCGCTTTGGACCTTCACGCACCAAGCGACGCTAACAATCGATTCTAAATCAACACCAGACGGTGCTGCTACTACCACATTGTCTCCCCTTGTCTCCTTATACTGCATCCTTGCACTGACGTCGAAGGTCTGTCTTTATTCCCTCAAACTATAGCTATAGATCGAAGATCAGCTGAATGTTTGACAGATACTGCCCCCCTCACAAAAGACGAGGAGAGTTATCTCCCGCTCATACATGCTCCTGACATCGTTTCTTGTTGTTCCTGGTCGTTTGGTCTTGTTAGAACCCGCTTGCTTCTTGATCGCGAAAACATTCAGAATTTATTCCCATTGTCCGCCGCGCATCCCAAGAGGAAGGTAGCAGGTGGCGCTAGTGTGGAGTTGGTGACGTCACAAGAAGGCGCCGCAAAATGTTTCCAACATCACAAGCACCAACACTTAAGCGCCTTTTTCACGGGTGAGAACGCTGGAAGTACGGCTCTTTGGGCGTTGAAAATGAACTGCCAATCACGGACAATACAACACTCTAAATTGTTAGCACGGCGGAAGGCTAAATTGAGCTAATTGTGAGTCCATATTGCGTGATGCAGGGGGAGTTTTCAGAAAGATGCTCCCACGACCTTTGAGAAGCGATGATGAAGAAAGAGGCACAGCCGTAGACCCTCGCCATTTTTAGCAGTTGTCTCCCCCTGTCGGTGTAAACCTAATGTGAACGTGTCTTGTGATAGCTCGAAGTGTAATGAGGTTACTTTTGTTGAGAACTCTTGTCCTGATATACCCGTAAATGAGTGTCCGTTAAATTCAATAGGTAAGCAAGGGTGCTATTCAATCCAGATGCAACTAAGCGAATAGACAATTGTTTTCTTACTTTATTTCAGTTCTGGCATTACAGTCTGTTTCCATTTCAGCAAACATTAGCTTGCAGTTGACATAAAAGTAATTTTCAAAATGTCTCAACGACACCAACGTTAAAAATTGAAAGAGTAGACGGTATAGAATCTTAATAGTTAGTTTATGAAGACTAGGCAAACATTTGCAGTTCCTCGGGTTATAATTCTAATGGCATGATACAGTTTCTAACGTTTACAGTGTCTACTTACTGATTGCAACAGTTTAGCCATTGCGACAATTTTAGATTTTTGTTTCATTTTCTGCATCTTTTTTTTTTTTAACTTGTAAACAATAATTTTAAAAATTCAGATAAAGTTGGAATTGGTTTGGATTGCATCAACAAATTCTAGCATATTCCCTACTTGAGTTGTTTACTCCAACTCTGACAAAAATATCATCACAAGCAGTGCCTAAGGTCGGGTCACGTTAATATTGGCAAGAGCAAAATATAGTATCTAATACTTTTCCACATCGAATATTGAACAGGGAATATCATGTTTATTTTCTCTGTATAGCGAAACAAGTCGTATGCAATTCTACTGTTTGCAGGTGTGTATATATATACATTAACGAACCCAACCCAGTATGTAGTTATGTATAGTTATAATTTTGGGCAGAACTGTCTTCAGTAATGTTACAGAACATGGAATTTGATGTGGCAATTTTAATTTTAAAAAGACTTCTTTTTCTCTTTTCCTTTGAGGTCACAGATGGAGGAATGTCTTTCATGTTCTGAGACTCTCATTAATTATTGGATCGAGTCGTTAGACAAAAAATATTTTTAAAAAAATCAACATTTGTCAGTAATTTATGTAGCTTTCAGAATGATAAGTGGTTTGTTTTCTTCTGAATACATCCTTTAAATCTCAACGATTTAGTTTCATTTTGTTTTGAATCATTTTCTGAAATGTTATCGTCTAAGTTTAATTTGGTCATTTTATCATTATTAATACAACAGAACGCTGTTTACTGTTACGGAGACCTAAAGAACATGATTATTATTAGAGGCTTATAGAATACTAGTGTGACGCCAAGTAGAGGGCTCATTGTATTAAGGGAGAAACCGTTGCAGCAATAATATGCGGCTTAGTATTATTTAAACTAAAAGGCAGAACTCATCCAGCCGTTCTAGTGGAGACGGATTGACTTCAGACAACGAGCGGGTGAAATCACACAATCCAGTTTCTTTCGGGTCACAAGGTAGCGAGATTAGCTCGACACGGTTGTCGTCAAAGATATCGATGATTGATAAGAAGCAGAGGGCACTTGACAGATGTTTAAGAATCACAACGTTGTTGCCGACGTTAAATCACGCGCATGCGCGTCGAACGCTAACGAACGTCAGCTGCGTGTCAGAGCGCATGGCAGCAGTCAAGGGTTTGGGTCATTACAGATGTTGAATAAGGGCTCTTTGTGAAGTCGCATAGCACAGGGATAGGTTTTAACACTATAATCGATGGTTGGGTTATGACGTCACATACCCGGGTTCCGTGCACTTGTATCTGCTGACATTGCAATAAACTATTTCAACGCTTGGTTTTGATGGACTGCTTTGCTGACGTCAGGAGAGAAAGACAACTGAAAGGGTGCGCACACTAATTTTTTTTTTTTAATTTTAATGAATTATGAACTGCTGAAGAGTTTTACTATCATGGTTAATTGAAATTCACTTCTGCATTTTAAGCTCTCTAGCCTTTTTCTTGTTCTAGAAATCACATATGACCACTGGTAAATCCAACAGCCTCATATGCACAAGGTCAAACCCTGCATTAGGAATTTCTCTATCGATACTCACTTGCTCTCACTTGCTGAGTTAAGAGGTTCTGGTTGTAAGCGCTTATACTTTTTTTTCTCGCGGAATAGAGCAAATAACAAGATTACATACTTGCCCCATTACTAAATGCAGCGCTTCTCGAAAGTGCCCACGTCCTCTATAAAACTTGGTATGATTCCGAGACCTTGGATCATAACCGACAGTAAACAGGAGTGAAAAAATCATCACCATCACTATCATCATCGTCGTCGTCAATCATCATTATCATTATCATCACCATATTATTATTATTATTATTTCGTCCATCATGCGTCCTGCACCTTGGTAACGAAATTATTTCAAGTCAGTTGGTTCCTCTGCCCTAATCTCTGTAGTTTAAGTTTAAATGTAACAGTTTGAGATTTCTATCCTAAACTTCATCAAAACAAGTTTCCTCCTGCTTGAAAACTACAGCCATTACTCATGTGTCGCTAAAAATCTATGCATACACAGTTTGTTTTAGTCTGCGAATGTCAACAGCAATCGGCAGTGGGAGACCAAAGAGCTATTAACACAAGAATTGAAATGTGCAGAGCACGTGACCTCCATTTAAATAGAGTACCGACACGAGTCAGAAAAGAGGGACGATGCTCTCGTGCGGTTTTACGGCATGCGGGTCCTATAGTTAGTGGTGCAGTATATCATGGAGGAATCTGACGTACGTGGTCTCTGCGCTTGGCTGCTACAATTTACCACTTCCGCTATAGTGCAGTAGACAGTTTAGCAGAGTTATGTTCCTTGAAATGGTTTGCAACACCAATGACTGTGATCATAATAATGCCAATACTGACAAATAAACTTTTAAAAAAATTAAAAACGATGAATGAAAAAATTATCATCAAAACAAACACAACATACTGATAAAAGAAAAAAAAATAAAATATGAAACTACTGCCACTAATAGAAAAATATCAAACGGATAAAAATAGGTCATGAGTGGCATTGATTATATTCAACCACAATTACTGGCAACGAATTGTGTGATTTGTTAATTTTGTGTACTGATTTTGGTATTATGGTGACTGAAAACAAACAAACACACAACTTCAAATCCGTATCATTATTTTCCAATTGACCAAATTTCAAGAAAAAGGTACAATTCAGAAAATTCTTTTAAAACTACACCTTGCTTAGAGATATTTATGTCCGGGTATTCAGATTGACATAACTGAGAATAGAGAAGGAAACCAAATTATTCAGCTGTGACTATCTCTTGTTCTTTACTACTTTTGGCCCACCATGTATTGATGTGGCCAATCAGTGGCGTCACAATGGTCCTTGTGGCAACGATGCCAATGAGAAAAATGACAACAAGAGAAGAAGTAATACCTCCAATGATAGGTACATTGCAGGTATTGAGCTGATATCTACCCCAAACGGGAATTCTGTCTGTTAAGAATGATGTTTATGGTCAGCCTCACACAGTCTTGGAGCTCATTCAGAAATGGGATGCCAACCAACCTTGTGAAGGTGTAGTTTATTGTGTCATTCTTTTACACTGGCTGGATCAACTAATTTAATTCAACGATCTATTTGATCCACCCTTCGACTGGGTCTTTATCTTTGCAGTCAGAGAGACTAAGTCAAGTCTTAGAAACCAATTAATTCTTTAATAATTGTCTGTCTCTAAGTGCTACTCGTTCAGAGCAAAATACCTTCCTGCAATTATGATTAATGCTAGGTTTTGCACTCTCGCCAGCTTAAGAGGCACTTTCCCAAAAGTATGTGTGACTGACTTAAATCTGAAGTTTATTTTAGCTGCCCCCACCCCTTCAGCCTGCATACTTCTAATTAATTAGTCAAAAGTGGAAAGTAAAAATTTTATTAAAGGTAACATATAAAGAAAGAACAACTAATAAAATTTATTTACACGATGTTCAATTTAAAATCATAAGGCATAGAATACAACCATCAAGTTTTCAAACAGAGTCATTTAGACCAACATTTCATAGGTCTCTCAAGAGTGTTCATATAAATTATGATAATCATTCATTAACCATATGAGTGAACTTGATAATAGCTTAGAAATAGAGATTTGTAAGATAAAGAATATAATTAGTGAACAATTTTACAACAATAAGTCTACTGAGAGTAGGATGCAAATTCACCTGATTATTCATGCATCTGTCAGTGTGGATCTGTCACTGATCTGCCATGGAAGCATGGAGGTTATGACCACCATACCGTTGCCTGACTGTTGGCTAGAACACAAGCAATGCACAGAACTTGTCCAAGTGTTATTTTTTTCCAACCACAAGCACATTACACACCCGAGTGATTAGTTTATCGTATACAGGTGTAAGTCCAGGCTGGCTCCCACTGTCCAAATTGAATGTCACATAGGAGTTCTAGAATCTGTTCCACAACACAGGAACAAAAAGAATTGCTCTGATGACAACTGTCACAAAACGGGCGGGCTCGTTACAAGCCGACCCGAGCTGAAGTTAGAGATGCAAGGGGTGAAGTCTATTTTTGGCCTGCTCCGGTGCACCTCCAAAAAAAGCCCGTGACGTGTGCCAGTACTACGTCGTGTCAGGTTGTTACATAGACACACATGACATACTCCATTGATGTTTGGGTGGGGCCCAGTTTATTAGTGTCATGCCAAGGAACGTTTTATTGGCGGTGTGTGTTGTGAGTGTGTATCATAAATGTGAATAAATGGACGAACAGACGAACGGTGCAAAACAATAGTACAAATTCTTTCGTCCCTCTCAAAAACTATGAATAACAAGAGAGTTGAAAGATGTTTAAATCAGGTTATTTATTTCCCGATTTAAAAGGGGGACTACTCTTTCGCACAGTGATTAATCATTCATTCAACTTTCCAATGTCATGCACTCTTTGGGGAATAAGGGGAGATGAAAATGATGAAATTCAAAATATAAAATAAAGATTAATTACACAATTCTTATGCGGCAAATGTGGCCGCTTTAACAATAGTTCACATGTAAAATAAGCATTACTTTTAACATTAAAGTTCTTATTTTGCAAACGATATAATAGTGTTCATTTTCTTAAGAGTCCTAGACTTAAGTATGTGCGCGTTAGCCGTGCTAATGATTACTCACTATTAATGTCAGAGTTCCAAGGAGATGACGTAAACTCACACGTCACTTATAAGCGGCACTTCAAAGTGAAGAATCACGGCGCAATTGAGGCGTCGCATTACAGGTGAAGACTCTGCAGAATCTAGGCACCACTTTCAGATTATCACTGGGGAGAAATCTGAAATTTAGCTGACTGTTGTCAGCTTCGATAATTGTCGTGGAAACGGACATCCCAACGACGTTGAGCATTATCGGGTGGAGTCGTCCAGTGGGATGTGTCGTCGCATTACATTGAGTGTAGAAATCCGGATATGTATCTCCGGCGCCAGCCCCTCAATTTGCGGGATAGACTGCCAAAACGAACTCAGACAGGGGGAAGAGCAAGTTGGTCCCTCGTGTCGTTAACTGCATACAACCAGCGTCACATGCATCGGGTTTTTCTTGACAGCGAACTTTCCACTTTGCCAACAGTTATACTGAGTAATTTTGCCTCGCTACTCAATATATGGCATCAGACGGATGGAAAACGGATGGAAAGAGATTATTGCAGCTTTCCTTTATGAAATCTCTGTACATGAGATAATTCATACGTGAAGTTAGACTGGCTTCAGACGGATCGACGTTTTCAACATTGAGAGTAAAAGTCTTTATTTTGCCTCTTATATAGCTCTCACTGAAGGTTTCCAAAACTTCCAGAAGCTATGTCCTGTGACATGATTTTTGCCTTGGATATATAGTGGTAATCGTGATGCACGCTTTTCTGTGGTCAATACTAATGCGCACTGGCCATTTCACTCGTCAACAACATGTGACGGTATTGCGCAGTTGTCCCAATTTATTTAATATACATATTCTTCATAAACTAATATATATATTCAATATGATAATTAACACACACTGCGTCACGAACGTCTGTCTACTAAAGAGATCTTAGGTGACCGTTACTGGAATTTTCATGCTACATATGTAAAATAACAAAACTCGGATTACTTCAATTAGTTTTGTTAGCGGTTTTTTAAAATGAAATAAAATATAATTTCTGTCCCTCATTTCCTGTGACAACCCCCTTCTTAAAATTGATTGGAGCTCACAGAGTGGAAATCAAATAGGAACAAAAAAATTTTATTTCACACGATAGTCCCCACAGGAATTATATGCGCATCTGTGGAGAGACTATCCTCTCTCTTGTTTATATCGCGGTTATGGCATGCCGGGATAATGCGTCGGCACCCGAATTTTCTCTGCCCGCGATGTGTTCGACAACGAAGCTATACTCCTGTAGCAGGAGTGTCCATCTAGTTAGCCTAGCGTTATCGTACATGCTAGTGCGCAGATATGTCAGCGGCTTATGATCGCACTGCAGGATGAATGGTTTAGAGTACAGATATGCACTAAATTTCTTGAGTGCCCATACGATTGCTAAGCACTCTTTTTCAATCGTAGAATACCGTGTCTCACGATCTAACAGTTTCTTAGAAGCGTATGCTACCGGTAGGTATTCGTCATCTGTCTCTTGGAGAAGTATGGCACCGAGGCCTTCGTCTGATGCGTCGGTCCTGACAATAAATCTTTTGTCAAAGTCTGGTAACTGTAGGACGGGTTTACTGGTCAAGATGTCCTTCACTTTTTCGAGGGCGGTGCTACACTCTGCCGTCCATCGTATTTTCGTGGGTTGTTTGTTCCCAGTTAAGTCCGTCAGTGGTTTAAGAAGCGTACTGAAGTTTGGGACAAATTTTCGGTAGTACCCCACTAGCCCCAAAACTGCCCTGACCTGTTTCTTTGTAGTCGGTAAGGTCATGTCACGAATGGCTGCAGTCAAGTCTAGATTTGGGCCTATTTGTCCGTCACTTATGATATGGCCAAGAAACTCAATCTCCCGAAAGCCCGCGCGAACTTTGGAGGGTTTCACGGTCAATCTATGGCGCTCGAGAATGTCAAGTAGACCATCCACTGAGGATAAATGTTGGTCCCATGTTCCTGTTGCTACCAGTATGTCATCAAAGAAATTCAATGCGTCAACGCTCTCTAACGGTAATTTTCGCATGAAGCGCGCGAATGTTGCGGGTGCGTTCGCTAGTCCGAACGGTAGTCGGCAAAACTGAAATAAGCCTAGCGGAGTTGGGAATGCTGTTTTTGGTCTGTCGTCAATAGCAACTGACAGTTGCCAGTACCCTTTGCACATGTCAAACTTTGAAAAGTAATGTGCCTTGGTTAGTTTTGCGAATAATTCGTCCTGATTTGGAATGGGTTCCGCATCGAATTCAGTTATCTCATTTAACTGTCTGTAGTCCACACAAAAACGAAGCGTACCGTCTTTCTTTTTAACTAAGACGACCGGTGATGAATATGGGGAGATTGACTGTTCAATCACGCCCTGTTTTTGCATTTCACGCACCTGTTCTGCTATGTACTTTGTGCTCTCATATTTCTGTGGGTACTGTTTTAAGCGTATCGGTTTGTCGCTTAAAAGTTTGATGCGGTGTTCAACCAAATCTGAGTGGCCCGGTTGGTCGGTGAATATGCGCGCGTGTCTGTGTAAGAGGTTTGACATTGCGTCGCGCTGTTCGACAGTTAAGTTCGAGTCAATCTCGACTTGATCGACTGTAACTGCAGAGTTAGGCTGGGTTTCGGCGGACATCATGTCTGTACTGAAATTGGAGTCTTCCAATTGTATCAGTGCGACATTCACGTTTTGTATCTGTTCGTCGCTGCGTTCATAGTAACGCTTTAGCATATTTATGTGGTAGGTTTTCTGCTTATTTCCTATCTGTATGCTATAATCGTTCTGCTTCACACGCTTAATAACGCGGTAGGGTCCACGCCAGTGCATTTGCATGCGGTTGTTATGGGTGGGCCGCAAGAGTAACACGAGCTGACCTGGTTCGAGGTCACGTTCCACAGCCGTACGGTCAAAATTTCGCTTGTATCGGGGTTGTTTTTCGCGAACGTTTTCCTGTGCTAAGTGACACGTTTCGGTCAGACGTTGACGTAGTTCGGCTACGTACGTGTGAACATCTTTACCATCGGTCACAGTGTCTCCCTTGACCCATGTTTCTTTTATTAGCTTAAGGGGACCACGAGGTTGCCTGCCGTATAGTAGTTGGAACGGTGAATAGCCCGTACTCTCTTGTGGGAGTTCGCGATACGCAAAGAGTAATGGTGCTAGAAAACGCGGCCACTGGTCGGGTTGTTCCGAGGCCATTTTAATTAACATTTTCTTTATTGTACCGTTGAAACGTTCAACGGCACCATTAGACTGAGCGTGATATGGTGATGAGAACAACTGTTTACACGCCAGTAGACGCATTGTTTCAGCCATCATTGCTGAGGTGAATTGAGTGCCCTGGTCACTCAATATCTCTCGGGGAACGCCCGTGCGAGAAAATACGTCTATTAAAGCGTCTGCGACTTCGATTGCTGTGATGCCCTTTAATGCGACTGCTTCTGGATATCGTGTTGCAAAATCCACGATTGTTAGGATATAGCGATATCCTCCTTCGGCCGCGGGAATGATTGGGCCAATAATGTCTACTGCGACTTTTAGGAATGGTTCCTCTACTGTTGGTACTATCTCGAGGGGAACTCGACTGACACGCCCTCGGTCAATATGTTGTTGACACTGCGTACATGTACGAACGTACGAGCGAACATCCCTACTCAGGCCTGGCCAAAAGAAGTCTTCACGAACTCGCTGCTCAGTGCGACGCGCGCCCTGATGTCCAGACATGATTGAGTCGTGTGCAAAGCTTAGAATCAGCGGTCTGAGTGGTTTAGGGGTAAATAGACACGTGGTGCTTCTAGTATCATTTTCCTTAAAGTCGGTGCGCCGAAACGCTAGTCCGTCCTTCAGGAAATACGTCATTGTCGCGTACTTGCTGGACGTAATAGTGTTTTTCCGTGCCAGCTTTAGCATTGAGGACAAACTTTTGTCCTCCTGCTGCAGGTGACTGAGTTGACTTGGGGTCAACTGCGGGAATGTATTCTCGACTATCTTTAGAGCTGGGGGTCCTTGTTTACTACGTACCCGTTGTGCTCTAGTGGTTACGGGGAGAACAGGATAGATGTCATCAGTGTTTGCGTCACACTGTTCGGGCGATAGTATGAATCCGAACTGCATGTCTCTTATCACTGCGGCGGTGACTGTACCGGAAAATACGGGTGACGTAACATGTACAGTGGCTCTTGGACATGTACTAAGGTGTCCCATAACACATCGAATGCGGACACTACCTCTTAGATACTGTTCAGGGCGTACAAGTTTAGCATTTATGCAGCTTATGGACGCACCTGTATCGACCAGTATTTTGACTTTTTGTCCGTTTACTGTAGCCTGTTGGGTCTTTAGAGTTGCACCTGTTTCAGTGCATACCTTTACATCACGTGGACTGGGACAGTTCTGAGAACTATGCCCCTTCCCTTTGCAAGTGTAACATGTCATAGGTGGGGAGTCACGTGTGTGACGTCGTACGTCTTGTGACTTAGTATATGTCCGTTGTACCGGTTCGGGTTTTTCCGATTTCGTCATTGGTCGGTTCGATTTCGGTGTATACTTCTGCCGATTTGTAAGAGGAGGGCGTGGCGCACTCCTCGTAATTACCGGATCAGGGTAATCGTTATACGTGTCTGCTAACTTCAACATATCACAGAAGTTAGTCGGGGGATTTCGCTGCAAATATGTCGTCATTGCAGGCGGAGCAATATGGAGAAATTGATCTCTTAATATCAAATCAAATAGGCCCTCATATGTCTTCCGGATGTCTGTCAAATCAATCCATCTATCAAGATAATGGCGTAACCGGGTACCGAAGGCTTGCATGGTGTCATTTGCTTTAGGTATGGCTCTCCTAAACATTTTTCGAAAGCCTTCTGCTGTACATTGAAAAGTACGCATCAAACCCGTTTTGAGATCTGCATAAGTAATAGCGGGATCGCGCGTTAGATCAGTAAATGCGCGCGAGCTTTCACCTTGAAGTATTTGACCGAGTTGTTGTTTCTTTTCAATGTCACTGTAATTAAAGTTGGCAATGAAACTGTCAAAGCGTGTCAAAAACTCGTCAATCGTCTCGACTTCAGGGTTAAAGAAAGCTAGCCGTGTACGGGGTTTATTTAATTCGGCCTGTTGCTTAGCAGTCCCATCTAACAACTTCTCTCTAGCTGTTACCTCTTGCTTAGCTAATTCAAGCTGTTCCTGATGTGCTCTAGCTTTTAACTTAAGCTTTTTCTCTCCTACTTCCTGCCTTTTATCTTCTAAATCCCTAGCAGACTGAATCTTTAATAACTCTATTTCTCTTGCCTCTTTCGATCTTTTTTCCTCTAGCTCATTTTTCCTATCCTCTAGTTCTCTAGCCTCTCTCGATCTTTTCTCCTCTAGCTCTCTCAAAGTTTGCATCTCTAAATCCTTAGCTAACTGTCTCTTATCTTCTAGCTCTATAGCCTCTTTCGATCTTTTTTCCTCTAGCTCTCTCACCTCTTTCGCCTCATTTTCTTTCGCAACATACCATTTAGCTATCTCCTCATCCACGTATTCCTTTAACTCGGCTTTTTCATACCCGAATTCTCTACCCATAGCCATGAGTTCTTTCTTTATGTTTACTAGCTCGGCCATTTTTAAAATCGCTAGTTATCACGAGTATGGATAAAGTGACTTAGAATATTCGCGGGATTTTGACCTCTGTCGGTCACAAGTGGTGCAATGGTGTGCGTATGAACACCAGCCACCACGTGATTAGGATTACAACAAACACGAGTAAAAGAAATCCTAATCGGAAATTTGCAAAGTTAGCAAAATTAGCAAAACAACAGTTGCTAATGTAGCGTACGAAATATCGATCTATGTACGTCTAAACACGAGTCGGTACGCGTTAACGATAATAGCGTAAAGATTATAAAACTTATTCCAACACAATAATAAGTCTTATCAAAATCCAGTTCACCTAAGTCTCAATAGCAAAGCCCTAACATGCAATAAACAATGCATAATGGTGATGAGATAGAAAAGCAGGAAAGAGATGACACTTTCTTACAACAACACAATTTACCTTGTCAGATCACGGTCAGTGGTCACCAGAATGTTTACAAAACGGGCGGGCTCGTTACAAGCCGACCCGAGCTGAAGTTAGAGATGCAAGGGGTGAAGTCTATTTTTGGCCTGCTCCGGTGCACCTCCAAAAAAAGCCCGTGACGTGTGCCAGTACTACGTCGTGTCAGGTTGTTACATAGACACACATGACATACTCCATTGATGTTTGGGTGGGGCCCAGTTTATTAGTGTCATGCCAAGGAACGTTTTATTGGCGGTGTGTGTTGTGAGTGTGTATCATAAATGTGAATAAATGGACGAACAGACGAACGGTGCAAAACAATAGTACAAATTCTTTCGTCCCTCTCAAAAACTATGAATAACAAGAGAGTTGAAAGATGTTTAAATCAGGTTATTTATTTCCCGATTTAAAAGGGGGACTACTCTTTCGCACAGTGATTAATCATTCATTCAACTTTCCAATGTCATGCACTCTTTGGGGAATAAGGGGAGATGAAAATGATGAAATTCAAAATATAAAATAAAGATTAATTACACAATTCTTATGCGGCAAATGTGGCCGCTTTAACAATAGTTCACATGTAAAATAAGCATTACTTTTAACATTAAAGTTCTTATTTTGCAAACGATATAATAGTGTTCATTTTCTTAAGAGTCCTAGACTTAAGTATGTGCGCGTTAGCCGTGCTAATGATTACTCACTATTAATGTCAGAGTTCCAAGGAGATGACGTAAACTCACACGTCACTTATAAGCGGCACTTCAAAGTGAAGAATCACGGCGCAATTGAGGCGTCGCATTACAGGTGAAGACTCTGCAGAATCTAGGCACCACTTTCAGATTATCACTGGGGAGAAATCTGAAATTTAGCTGACTGTTGTCAGCTTCGATAATTGTCGTGGAAACGGACATCCCAACGACGTTGAGCATTATCGGGTGGAGTCGTCCAGTGGGATGTGTCGTCGCATTACATTGAGTGTAAAAATCCGGATATGTATCTCCGGCGCCAGCCCCTCAATTTGCGGGATAGACTGCCAAAACGAACTCAGACAGGGGGAAGAGCAAGTTGGTCCCTCGTGTCGTTAACTGCATACAACCAGCGTCACATGCATCGGGTTTTTCTTGACAGCGAACTTTCCACTTTGCCAACAGTTATACTGAGTAATTTTGCCTCGCTACTCAATATATGGCATCAGACGGATGGAAAACGGATGGAAAGAGATTATTGCAGCTTTCCTTTATGAAATCTCTGTACATGAGATAATTCATACGTGAAGTTAGACTGGCTTCAGACGGATCGACGTTTTCAACATTGAGAGTAAAAGTCTTTATTTTGCCTCTTATATAGCTCTCACTGAAGGTTTCCAAAACTTCCAGAAGCTATGTCCTGTGACATGATTTTTGCCTTGGATATATAGTGGTAATCGTGATGCACGCTTTTCTGTGGTCAATACTAATGCGCACTGGCCATTTCACTCGTCAACAACATGTGACGGTATTGCGCAGTTGTCCCAATTTATTTAATATACATATTCTTCATAAACTAATATATATATTCAATATGATAATTAACACACACTGCGTCACGAACGTCTGTCTACTAAAGAGATCTTAGGTGACCGTTACTGGAATTTTCATGCTACATATGTAAAATAACAAAACTCGGATTACTTCAATTAGTTTTGTTAGCGGTTTTTTAAAATGAAATAAAATATAATTTCTGTCCCTCATTTCCTGTGACAACAACACATCATATTAGCAGGCCTTGTTGTGCCATCTCTCATCATCTACCTTTCTGCCAGGACTCCAGAGTTCCAAAGATTCAGAACTTGAGACTCCAGGTTGCAACACTTCCAAAGCTTGAAATTCTAAACTTCCACAGCTTGGAAAAAACTCAAACTTCCATAGCTTGGAAAAAGAAGACAACTCACTGGTTTGAAGCACTTCTTGCTCTTAACCAAATCAAACCAGCAAAATTTGGGACTTATTTCTCTGCAAGTGATGTGCTAGGGTACAGAATAACTATATATACTACTGGGTTTTGTTTCTCCTGATTAAGCTCATAACAATAGGGTACCCAGTGCGACGATCTGGTGTCAGGGCCTCAGGTTATTATTTTGAGTATACTTGTAGTGACTCTTTTGTCTGTCAAAGATTACTTGTCTTAGCTTTCCATCATTTGCTTCATGTCGGTAACTCTTTAAGTTCTATTTTTCACTTTTATATTCCTTGTTCGTCTTGCCAATTCAGTTAGCGTGGAGTCACCCCCAGGAAGCATGCTTCAAATGTGAGTCTGAATGCATAAGTGTAAGCCCCTTAATGCCATGTTTATGATATTGTGGGATGACTTACACCACTCATGGTCTCTCATGCAGAAGTTCAAATAGACAGTTCCTGCTCTTGTGTACAGGCACGAGATTATCCACTAAACTGCTTAACTTTCACGGTTCACTTTGGCGAATTTATTTATTTATAGAACAACAATCATTTAAATTTATTTATCAGTTGAGTTTGCTTTTATGTGGCGTTACAGACTGTTATAATAGACAATGTTCAAAAACAATGTAAGTAAAAAGATTAAGTGAAAAATATTGTCATCAACAACAATTAATAAATAAATTAAAATTTTCGTTTATGTTTGTTGTGTACGTCTTACTTTCCCTAACCTGGTTCTAGTTCAAGGTTGCAGGCCACAACCGTAGAATCAGTGCTTACAGAACAGACACCATTTACTTGGCCTACATTAGATTGTCATTTCCACTAAAAAAAATAATAAAATAAAATAAAGATTTGAGAAGCACTGACTACTTTCAAACCCAACTCGTCACCACAACCTCTTTTCATTTTAATATTTTATAATCTGCAGCATTAGTTATAATATTATCTACATTGACTAAATATAAGTCTGCTGTGTTAACTATAAACATTGCTTTTGTTTCCTCTGTCGAATGTCATGTCACAGCAAGTGATCTGTCTTTTGTACTACTTATTAAATTCACCAGTTCTTTCATCTACTAACTATACACAGCCGTCTAAAAAGATGACTGATTGGAGATGATCCATCAACCTAATGTAACTGGAGATGATCGATCAGTCGATCTAGAGGTGACTGGAGATGACTCATCAACCTGTTTCGAAGTGACGGGTGTCAGTGGAAATGACTCATTAACCTGTTTAGAAGTGACGGGTGTCAGTGGAAATGACTCATTAACCTGTTTAGAAGTGACGTGTGTGACTGCAGATAATCCAGGAATCTCTGACTTATGTAAAATCAATTGCGTCATTTGTTGACATGACTCAGGCTGACAGCAGCGTAATGCGAAAAGAGGTTTCACTGCTAGTCTCACCAACAGTGTGCCACACTCACCATCACCAGCAAAAAAGCTTTCACTTATGAATTGTTGTCACCATTTTCATCGTCGTCGACGTCATAATAACCCATCAAAGACCACCAACAATAAAAATGATAACACGTAAGAAATAAATGTCCTTGCAAAATGAAACGTAAATAAAATAAATCTAAACATTACAGTTTTGAATAGACAATGACGCCGAAAAGACAATCTAGTATATTTATCTATCCGTCTGTTTATCTCTATCCTTCTCTTCGTCTAAATGGATGGATGGATAGAGAAAATGAGATAAAGGGAGATGTAAAACAGGAGTGAAGGAAAAATAAAATTTCATTGAAAGGTACATAATGCAGAATGGAAAGATAAGCCTCGGGACAGAAATATTTTATTTTCTTTAGATCCAGGACAAAGAAGAATTTTATTCTTAAAAAATTCCTTTCCGGCTTTGCAGACAGGTCGGATCTTCACAGGAAATTCTGCCATCGGTCGCAGCCAACACGCTGCTCATTATATCTCTATTATTTTGCTTGGTTCCCTCCTCTTTTTGTACAGATGCTCTCCCTTTGCCCGAGAGTTTCCTACCCCTGCCAGCGGCAAGAAAGTGGTGCAAGGGGCGACAGAAGGAAAATGGCGCCTAAAAATTACAAACCCCTCCTGTTCTTTTAACTTTTGCACTATAGTGCACCGGAAAAGGCCTCCTCGCGCGATTTCCCGCCATTTTTGATCACGTTTCTACGCCTCGCGTGCCTTGTCGTAAGCAGGGAAGAGTAGTCTTCCTGTCAGGCAAGGGTTTATAATTTTATAGGACATCGTTTTTAGTCTTGACCAACGGCGTGTTGTCTCGGTGGACGTCATCACAACAGATCCAGATGCTCTGGAGTACAATGCATTCATAACGTTTGATGTCAGTCATGGGTTCAAAGTCCGTCCATCTTTCTTCGTTGGGGATGCGGAAAGAAGTCCTGATGAACGTCCAGAAAACTCAGTGAAAGATGTGGGATGCTATAACTATGAAATATACTAGTCAAACCAGAAGTGCTTTTACTTGTGTACTACAAAGATGTTAGTATATTTTTATCGCTGCTTTTCCTTTTATGCTTAGCGAAATATAACATGCAATCCCTAAAATACATGGATAGATATATACACCATTTATTTTAACAGATTATCTTTTCTAACAAAGATTATTTAGTACACGAATATTACAGTAATAACAAACTGGATTTAAGTCGGATACAAATTGAGAAATGAAGAGGTAGTATAAAACCCCCAAATATTTTATCTCGGATAAAAGAACATTAAATTATTTAATACTACAGAACAATAGAAAGAAGGGGGGCAAAAGGAGGGAATAATTTTTAGCAAGAGAAAGTCTCTCTCTCTCTCTCTGACCGACTGTCTGTTTGTCTGTCTGTCTGTCCGTCTGTTTCTTTCTTTTTCTGAATGAATATAAGTGAGAAATTTAATTCATTTCAGTTTGAAGGGAAAATTAATTTTAAAATATTGGTTTTATCTCCCACACGCTTTATTAATAGATTCTACGCGAGTTGTTCGAACTAAGTCTTGTTTCGCGAATCACGATGAACTCCAAGCAAAGAACGATACCATAGATAGACAGATAGATAGATAGACAGATAGATAGATAGACAGATAGATAGATAGATAGATAGATAGATAGATAGATAGATAGATAGATAGATAGATAGATAGATAGATAGATAGATAGATAGCTTGAAAATGCCCCATTTCTTGTATATAACAATAATATCTCCATTTGTTTTAAATGTGGTAATTTGAACTCTATTTGTTGCATGTATTACTAACATCTCCAATTATGTAGTACTAAAAACTACAGTTTGTATATATCGTAATAATATCTCTATTTGGTGTAATAACACCTTTAATTGCAATATTTGTATATAGTACTAATAACTTCATTTGTTGTATATATTACTTAACCCTATGTTGTATATTGTTATATGTAGTACGTATAACTCTAATTCTTGCATAAAATATTTACAACACTATTTGTTGTATATAGTACAAATATCCCCATTTGTTTTATATATGCCATTTGTAGCTCCATTTGTTGTACATAGTACTATTAATTCCATTTGTCAGTTATTATACTCTTCACACCTTATTTGTATATAGTACTATTTGTTTGATATAGTATTAACAACCCTATTTGTTGTGTATGCTTTTAATATCTCCAATTAATTAATTAGAATACTAATAATACCATTTGTTTGATATAGTACTAACAACCCTATTTCTTGTGCTGTTGTGTATACTTTTATTAACTCCAATTATATTAATTAGATACTAATAATACCATTTGTTTGATATCGTACTAACAACCCTATTTCTTGTGCTGTTGTGTATACTTTTATTAACTCCAAAAATATTAATTAGAGTAGTATTAATACTATTTGTTTGATATAGTACTAACAACCCTATTTGTTGTGTAGACTTTATATAACTACAATTGTTATATGTAGAATATATGAGACTAAAGTATGAGAATTATTATATAAAATATTATTAAACCATAATAATTCCACTTCTAGCATACTGTATTTATTTAATAAAGTTCTTTAGCTATCATAATATTATTTACAATATTATTTAGCAGAGAACAAAATGGAATGGAAGAAACTGTTTGTCAGGTCATCAGTGGTGCCCAACCGTCGACGAGACTAATAGATAGATAGATAGATAGATGAATGGATGGATGGATGGATGGATAGATAGATGGATGGATAGATAGATAGAGAGAGAGAGAGAGAGAGAGAGATAGATAGATAGATAGATAGATAGATAGATAGATAGATAGATAGATAGATAGATAGATAGATAGATAGATAGATAGATAGATAGATAGATAGATAGAAGTAATATTATTTTACATCTAAATAACTTAGCTCCTAATGTATTTCTGTGATTGGATTAAAGAATATTCGCGTTGTAATGCGATTCTTCTTATTTTAATACCTCCGTTTGTTGTATATTGTACTTATTTAAACACAAGTATGTACACATTCTTAATAAACATTTTCTTACGTCTTAATCACTCTGTGACAAAGTAAACTTCCCCTCCCTATTTTAAATTTTAATTGTTAAAGTAGTTTGCTGAATTGTCAGAGTGACCTGACCTTGCTCACTCCTTATGGTGTTATTTTAAAAGTGTTTGAGTTGAAGTAAGCAGCCTGAGGCTAAAACGTTCTAGATTTGCTGATCTGGTGGAAACAGAATGAGCAGTTTTTATTATCCAAGGTTTTACGGAGGATGTGGACACTTCCGAGGAGCGCTGCTTTGAGTAGTGGAGAGAGTCTGTGGTTTTCAGGGAACAGATAGCTTTCCAATTCAGATGTTATGTTTTCCAAGGCTCTTATCACTATAGGTATCACTTCTGCTTTTACATTTCACAGTCTCTAATTTCTAATCTGAGGTCTTGGTATTTTTCTATTTTTTCTTTCTTTTATTTTAATGTTTCTATTATTTGGAACATCGACATCAATAATTGTTGCTGTTCTGTTGGACTTATTGAGAACTACAATGTCTGGTCTTCGTGCAGGAATCACCCGATCTGTTCTTATCTCGAAGTCCCACAGTATTTTGTCTTCTTCTGTTTCATTGACTTTATCTGGTTGGTGCATCCATACTCTTTCTGGGTTTTTTATGCCATAGTTCTCACACATATTTCTATGTATGCGTTTTGCCACTTCGTTGTGTCATTTGGTGTATTCTGTTCCAGCCAGAACCTGACATCCAGATAGTATTTGTTCTGTTGTCTCATCCATGGATTTGCAGTCTACATTTGGAATCATTTGAGATTTTCATGATTTTTGTTTTCTGTGATTTCGTGTTGGGTGCTTGGTCTTGTGCAACTGGTATGAGTGTTTCTGTTTCTGCTTTCAATCCTGCCTCTTTCAACCATTTGTACGTTGTTTGCTTTTTGATATTTCATCGGTTTGTACATACTGGCCAAGGAGAGGTTTCTGGCTCCAGGTATGTGCTAGTGCTTGCTTCGTTGTTTTCTTCCACGTTTCTTTGTCTGTTTCTGGGGGTTGGAATAGTTCGTTCATCATTATTGCTTCTATCAGTGGATCATCTTTGTTGTTATTCTAGATGTAATCCACAAGGCCAATGACTTCACCGTCAATGACATGTTTGATTTTCTTGATACCTCGGCCTCACATAGAGTCTGTCTACGTTTGCTTCTGGGTGTAACGCTTTATGTACTGTGAGTAGTTTTCTTGTTTTTCTGTCCAGTTCATTTGGTTCATTTTTTTTTGTCCAATCTATGATACCTCCTGTTTAACTGACTACAGGTATTGCGTATGCATTAAGGGCTTGTATTTTGTTAGCTCCATTTTACCTGGACTTCAGGACTTCACTAACCCGTTTTTCATACCCTCTCTTAACTTTGGACTTTACTTCTCTCTGCTTTTTTTCTTAATGCTTAGTATTCCAAGGTATTTATATTCCTTTTCCATTGAAACATCGATGATTTTTCCGATGTCAAATTGTAGGCTATTATTATAATATTTCTATTTCTATTATTATTACTTTTATTATTAGCAGTATTATTATCACTATTATTATTATTACTACTGTTATTATTATTATTACTATTATTATTATCATTATCATTAGTAGTAGTAGTAGTAATAGCATTGTTGTTGTTAATTATTATAATTATTACTATATTATTCATGTCTATTTTATATTATTTACTTAGATTACAAAACTGATGACTTGTGTCTAAAATCTATTGTTATGCTCTAATTTCGAGTGTACATTTTATGGTGTTGACTTAGTTTACAAAACTGATGACTTGTGTCTAAAATCTATTGTTATGCTCTAATTTCGAGTGTACATTTTATGGTGTTGACTTAGTTTACAAATCTGATGACTACTTTCTAGAGTCCCGTAGTTTACTATTTAGCCTATTACGTACTTCTGACTTTATTTATAAAACTAATATCTTGAACTATCTAAAATCCTATTTGCCATTTATGTATTTATTTTTGTACTGATAATACTGTATAAAGTCCTTGAATTATTTTTCAAATTTATTGCTCTGAGTACAAAACTAACAATTTTACTTGCTAAAGTTTTTCCTCTTTTGTGCCATTCATTTGGTTGGTAATTTTAGTTGTTGGGGTTTTTTTTTTGTTGGAGTGGGTTTTTGTTTGTTTGTTTGTTTGGGTTTGTTTTTTTTTTTTTTTTTAGTGGTTTGGTAATTATCATCTAAAGAAAACTTGATCAAATTTGAACTTTTTTTTTAGTGCTCACTTATTTATGGAACTCAAAATTTCAGTTTAATATTGTTTTATCTACTGTATTGTTTAGATTTGCCATTTTAAATCTATACTTTATAGTCCTTAAACTAATTTTCACTTGTTCAGCTATGACTTATTTAATAAACTCTCTAACCTTCTGCATGTCCGAAGATGTTGTTTAAAAAGAAAAAAAATAATATTTTTTTTATTATCGTACCAACCAGTCAGCCTGAGCGCCGCCTGGTGGTTCCAAACCTGAGCACCGCTTGGTGAATATTTGCTCTAATAATCTCTGCTAAAAAGCTGCAGACTCGGATGATGAGGTCTTTAGCAAAATTGATGTTCAAAAGGGACGTAATTGACCACAGCCACGTGTGTATTTCGTGTCAACAGACCACGATTGCCGTGCCAATAAAAGGGAGATAATAATGAATGTGAACTAGTGACTGCTCACAGTCAGTTAAGGACACGCTATAAAAAATATTAAAAAAAATAATAATAACAAATTTACGAAATAAGAGAGATGAATTACCACCGGTAAAAGAACAAAAGAAACAAAAATAGCAACCCCCGCACACACACACACACACACACACACACACACACACACACACACACACACACCACCACCACCACCACCAAAAAAAAAAAAAGAACGTGAGGCTGTGGGGTCCCACTGGAGTACCTCAGATCAGATAACGTCTTTTGACGAAATGATCAACGCAAGCTCCAGTGGTGACGATAAAATGATAGCATAACCACCACCACCAAGAAATGAAGCAGTAGAAAAATAAATTTCATCCAAGAGACAGACGAGAAAGAGTTTATATTCTTTAACTATGCGTTTCAAAACCAATGTATTTTATCAAATACATACTCTTTAACTGTAAGATTGTAAAACAGTGATTTTAATTTCGAAATGGCTCGCAGAAGTCATGCTGAACAAAATATATTTTTTAAAGATATGTCTACTACAATATGTCCCCTACTGAGTATAACTGAACAATAGAGCAAATATAACATTGAATATAATGAGTCTGAAAGAAGTCCTCTATTTAATATTATTACTCTGGCCTTTAATGAGTATAATTGAACAATAGGGCAAATATAACACTGAATATGAGTCTGAAAGAAGTCCTCTATTTAACATTATTACTCTGGTCTTTAATGAGTATAATAATTAAACTCTAAAGCAATTATAATTCGAGTGAGCGACCTTGAAACAAACGCTATATTCTAATATATATATATATATATATCCTTTAATGAGTTTAATTGTCGAAACTAATCATCTTAAAGAAAGTGATATATTACCGTTAGCACAGTGTAAATTAATTCATTAATAATTGAAAGACTATACAATAATTATTCTATTTATGAAGAAATATTGATAAACAGGTTCTTTATCATATTAATGAGTTGATAGAAAACTCATCATCTGAAGGATATGTATAACAATTGTCCCATTTATTTTGCCCATTAATTAATGTAAGTAATGAAATAATAGTTATAGCCTGCTGAAAGACTGATACAATAATTAATCTAATTGATGAAAGACGTCACTCATCGTGACGTGTAGGTTCACAATACACTACACTGTGCTGATAAATCATTGTACTTAGGATTCGAAATCTCCAAATTACGTAATTCTCATATTATACAAAAATAAACACAAGTAAACAGACGGAGTGGGTTTTACGTATTTAAACACTACAAATAAATGTGTGTACTTAACGTGCAGTGCTCGACGTCTACTTTAAACACTACAAATAAATATCGGAAATACGAACAAGTGCTCCACAATTTATCACAACGTATATCATAAGTAAAAATACATAGCAAATATGAAAACAAGTGACAAATAAAAGTAGAGGGTGGAAATATTTTGTCACAATATGTATAAATAATTTAGTGTTTATGAAAGGGAGTTACAAATTGTCGCACGATAATAAATATTACTCTTCATTTCCTTGATGGACCTCCTGTAATAAAGGTAATATTGTCTGTTTACAGAATGTGCGAAGTTAATGTAATAACAGCCAATGTATGATACAGATATGGATTATGTGATTGTAATCCAATTATAATTTGTTAAATAGATTTTAAAGTACAATATATAAAATATCATTTTATCTTTGTGCACTTATGTTAGTTTTTAAGGTATTTAATGGTATTATTGCTGGATGAGTTTTGAAGTAAACATAAACTGGTGTTTTGATGAAGCGTTAAATTATCCTGGTGTAGAAATCTACTATTACTAGACTAATACTAGACATCTGCATCTAGATATAACTTCTTGATCACTTTCATCCCACAGCAGCCATTATAAAAATAATAATTTGATGTTGTTTTGCATTTTTAACGATTTTATACATTTCCAAGACTTTGGTCACTAAGCAGCTTCAAAGAAGTTATTTATTTATATATCAACTTATCACTTCCTTCTTTTAGTCTTGGATTTGCTACAAATCTCATTTCTTCACCAAAGTAAAATATATATTATACTGAAAGGTAAAAGTCACTCTAAAGAATGACACATAAACAATAAAGCAAGACACATAAACAATAAAGCAAGACTTCACTCAGTTTTATGCCTCTCATATGACGTCACACACGTGAGGTCAGAGCTCTATATTTAGAATTTCGTTTAGATCATGTAATTCGAGCGTTTTCAAGCTGTCAAACAAAACTGGCCAAAATAGCTAGGGTTTGTTTAATTCTTAAAAAAGTGCAGGTATTTTTTTTTTAAGTGGAGTTTATTTTTAATTGGTTACAGGGTTTAATACAAAATGGACTGATAAGAGATTTAAGAAAATAATACTTACACTTTACTCTAAAAATAAAACATAGCATTTGTGTACGGATCTGTTAATTGATCCGAACACCAGATGTGTATTGCTTTACTTTAGTTTTGACATACTTTGCCAAGTGCAAAATGAATTGAGTAAGAATTAATTATTTGTTTTCGTAGGCAAATTGTCAGCAGGCTTAATTTCCGCTTCTTTGATAAAAAATTCACTTTCATCGCGATCTAACACTCGACTAGGACTGCTGAAGAGAAACGGGGCCGATAGGGCAAGGTGTCTAAACAATGACACAAATCTCGTTTCGAGAACTGCGAGGTCAAACCTTTGAGCTGTAAATCCAGTTAGAGCCGCTGCCGTAGGACGAGATCAACGTGAGATCGCAAGATCAGCGGATCCTACGCGAGGGCGTGACTGGAAAGCAATTTGCTGACGTAAGAAAACTCATCTCCAGTCAGTGACCTTCTCCTCCACACCCATCTTCAGTTTGAGGGAAGGCGGTGTGTGGGGAGGGGTGAGACACTCCTCTTAGCGCTGGGTAAAGTAGCTCGCACTCTGTCGATTGCTTGTCCAAAGATAAAGCCAGATTGATAGTCGCAAGCAGAAACATCTAAAGGACCGCCAGACGTTTGTCTGGTACGTTTTACAAAAGACAGAAGCCTAACGACCTTACTGTCCTCCAGACACGACAGGGCAGCTGTTCCGGAGGTAGGTTTCCACCACCACCACTACCACCCTCCAAGCTGAAAATACGGCCATTGAAAAGTTATGTCTGTAGAGTCGCTAATTAATGTACTGATCAATGAAGCGTGCAGACCAATGAAGCGTATAATACTTTGAAGTAATGTAGCACACTTTTCACTACGGTGATTCAAACAAACTATTTTTTTGGTGCTGTTTCTACATTTTTGTTTTGTTTTTTGTTTTTGCTGTCTAATTGTTAATTTCAGTTCGTTTTGTTTCTTGTTGACGTGTTATGGTGCATCAGGTCATGAATATGTGGCTGCGGACGTTTTCATAACTGCTCATATTATCTCACTGAATGTTAGAATTTCTATCTGTTTTCGTCTGATTGGTGTAAATTTATCCTCTATCAAGAAATGGTGCTACTGGTTCCTTATTAGTATCCGTTGCATCTGGACATGCAGCGAATTAGTATTTGGTATGGTACAGCACATCTTCACACAATATTTTTTTTCACATAACTTCCAAACCAAAAACACGCCACACGGTCACATCACACGTCAGCCTCAATAAATGTACAATTCTGTTTAACAAAGATGCTTGATTTAATTGTCTTTCATTTCCGTTGGTGTGTAAGTAATTGTGTGTGTTTGTATGTGTGTGTGTGTGTGTGTGTGTGTGTGTGTGTGTGTGTGAGAGAGAGAGAGAGAGAGAGAGAGACAGACAGACAGACAGACACCCAGACAGATTTATGTTTGGTATTGTGCGTTGGTCTGTGTATACATTACTATTTATTTTAATGCATGTGTAGTATGTATTTGCCGTCATATATGTCAAAGTATAATGAATTTGTGCATGTCTGTATTTATCTTATCTATCAGCAGACTCTTGCTGCCCTTTTCAGTTATAAGTAATTATATTTATGTTATCACTGTTTGATTTCTTTTTAATAGTTTGTTGTTATTTTTTTTTGTCTTCTTGTATGTTTATTTATATTTTAAAGTAGTTATGTGAGATTTTCAAAGCATTAGAGGCACAACAACACACACATATATAAACACTTACTCGTGTACACATATAAAAGTATTTATAATACGTTCATGCATATACATAGATAGACAGACAGACAGACAGATATATATATATATAGAGAGAGAGAGATAGATGGGCTGACAGACGGACAGAGGGATGGACGGATGGATAGAGAGACATACACACACACACACACACACACACACACACACACACACACACACACACACACACAAACACAGATTACAGAGAGTGATAGGGACTTAGATGGATATAGCAATTGGTGGATAGGTACTTAGGTGATAAAAAGATGAATGGATGGATAGACAGAACAAACCTACAATTAATTAACTCTTTAAATATCATTGTTTAAAATTATATAACACAATTACTGTCGCATCTGTCTCCCGGGGAATGACCCATGACCCATGACTGATCAAACACAACGATGTTTGCCATGGCACACAGACCATAATTACTAACAACCTGTTGGTAGCAGCGACTAAATGGAAGCTCGAAAGCGAGTGTGGCAATTATTTTAACATGGACCATTTCAAAATACCACTAGTAAAGTCAGTTACTCCCAAGTCAACGTCAGCAACAGCTCGAGGCCTCTTTCAGGTAATTGTCGAGTTTCCACTAATGGAATTGCTGTTCTCACGATTTTGAGCAAAATCATTTCTACAACTTTCGACATGGAAGGATAAGCGGAAATGGGCGACAATAAATGCTACATTACAGTGGAGTATTTTTCTTCTTCTTCTAGATTAGACACAAACTTCAAATGGTGAAGTAAAATGGAAATGAAGAGACAATACTAAATGCCAAGAAATTTACGCCACAGAGTAACTATTAAAAATAAGAAATATGTATTTTTAGCTAAAATAAATTATTTTTTTAATTAAAAAATATTCTTTTCCATGTTAACATTCAGGATCCAATCTGAAAAGCTTCCGTCGATTTGCTTTATGTCCTGTCACTAGCGTCATCTCAAGAAGAGGAACGAGTTTAATTTTTCATTTCATTCAACTAATTATTTATGACATTTGACAAAATATTTAACTTCTATGTTAAAATAATTGATGTATTCCAAATTCCACAATCATTTATCCAAATTTCTTTTTGTAGTGAGTTCCTTGATGATTTAATGATTGTTTTGATTGGTTCTTAAGGTTTTAACTCATCCTATCAGCATTTTTTTTTTTATTATTAACAATAATCCCGAGATTAATTAAGATGTAAGCCTACAACTCCGCTTATACTGATACAATAAAGCGGTCCCTGTGTAACAGTTTGCAAACGTGTAACGGTTTTTGTTCCCTGTGTGTAACAGTTTGCAAGCGTGTAACGGTTTTTGTTTCCCTGTGTGTAACAGTTTGCAAGCGTGTAACGGTTTTTGTTCCCTGTGTGTAACAATTTGCAAGCATGAAACCGTTTTTGTTCCCTGTGTGTAACAGATTGCAAGAGTGTAACAGTCTTTTACAGTTCCCTGCGTGGTACATTTTGCACGAGCTGTAACAGTCCTTGTTCCCTGTGTGCTAGAGATTACAAGCGCTGTAACAGTCCTTCGCAGTTCCCCATGAGCTACAATCTGCAAACGCTATTAAACGTCCGTCGCAGTTACAATCCAGGGAGAATATGCCACCAGAAACCGCACGGCAAAATACTGGGTCCAATATCCCCAATCTTCCAAACACAAAATAAAAAGTACGTTGATAAAGAAAAAAATAAAATCTCTCTCTCTCTTGTTTCACGACCTCATAAACCTTATTTACAAAATTTAAATATCAAGTATCTGAATCTATGTGAGAAATCAGTGAGAAAATATATGGTTATTGAAGTAGAAATCAGTGAGAAAATATATGGTTATTGAAGTAGAAATCAGTGAGAAAATATATGGTTATTGAAGTAGAAATCAGTGAGAAAATATATGGTTATTGAAGTAGAAATCAGTGAGAAAATATATGGTTATTGAAGTAGAAATCAGTGAGAAAATATATGGTTATTGAAGTAGAAATCAGTGAGAAAATATATGGTTATTGAAGTAGAAATCAGTGAGAAAATATATGGTTATTGAAGTAGAAATCAGTGAGAAAATATATGGTTATTGAAGTAGAAATCAGTGAGAAAATATATGGTTATTGAAGTAGAAATCAGTGAGAAAATATATGGTTATTGAAGTAGAAATCAGTGAGAAAATATATGGTTTTTGAAGTAGAAATCAGTGAGAAAATATATGGTTATTGAAGTAGAAACGAATCAATCAGCCCATAATTATGCGCCAACAAACAGCACAGTGACGTCATCAGCAGCGAGAGTAGATAGAACGTGTTAGCGTTACTTTCAAGGGAGGCAATTTTTGACACCGCCCTTCTACTCCCCACTCCCATTATTCTCGTGCAGTGTAGTTTCTATTCCACTCTCGTACTCGTGTGTACATACCTTCGCCCTAGGTACCCCATCCAAAATTTTATTATATTTTCGGGTAACTGCATTTCTTTACCTTTAGTCGCAAAACTATTCTTGAAATTTAAATATACAAATGTGTTTAAAATAGTTTTAGACCATAGCTCTCTGTGTCATTTTCAATAGGTGTATTTATAGTCTTAAACTTTCAGGAATTAGTACCATTTAGCTACATGTTTCTACTTTAATATATACACGTGTTCAACTACCACCATTTCGGCCATAGTTTAGTCAGTAGGAATAGTACGGTAAGTATGCATGTTAATATAATTTTTTTTAAATATCAACGCTTCAGAAACATTTCGATAGTTATTATCAAAGCCTCTAAACTCTGAAATGGCGGGTATGTGTTGGTACCAGTTCGAGTGGCCGCCCCTTGATCCGAGTGTAGGAGATGAGTTGCGGTTTTTTTTTCTTCTCGGGGCTAGCGTGATACTCGCCTTACACTTTCGAGCGTACACTGAATTGATAACAAACCAGGATAAAGTAATTGGAGCACCTCACACATTCACATGTGTGTCTATGGTTTTAATTTTCACGTACACAGATACTATTTTGTCTTGTGTCACTCTCCCACCCCAATACGAAATGTATGTAAATGTAGAGCTGGTAAACCCAATAAATTTCTTTGTCTATACTAAATGTACAATAGCTGCTTTTAAAAAAGGAAAGAATGAAAGATGGACCTCTCTTTCAAAGTGAAATGTTGACGAAATCTATCTATCCATCCGTCTGTCCGTCCTTGCATATCTATCTATCTATCTATCTATCTATCTGTCTATCTATCTATCTATCTATCTATCTATCTATCTATCTGTCTATCTATCTATCTATCTATCTATCTATCTATCAACATATACATTGTACATTTCAACACTTGCTTTTAGAAACGCCATCTTATGAGAGTCTGCAGGAGTTCCAAGAGTGCCATAAGAGGTGTAATTGCTGAGTGATTGAGCGATTAAAATAAAGTTTGTTTATTTCAAGTGTATTCGACACTCACGAACGTTTCAAATCTGAAGTTTCAGTGGCAGGCCAATAGTCATCGAGTCTGTTTCAATATGATTTTTTTTTAAAATGCCCTTCTCCTTTCACCTGGGAGAGGGCACAGCCAATAATGCATACTGTGTATGTTTACGATGTAAGGTACTCTCCTTCACCTTTGCAAACCCCACCCCCAAGGAGATAATCGACTTCAAGTTGAAACAAACGTAGTCGTTCACTGTGGTATTTATTAATTAGCACCAGTAATTGTGATACTACTAATGTATTCTTTTAATTTTGCATTTCAGGCTTATCTTGAAGAACTCCATTTGCATACTGCGCTCTTCGAGAGCAAAATTGCGCGTGGCGGTCACGTGATGTTCACGTGTCTACTCTTTGGCGTCACGTGTCGTTCGTGTTACTGATAACCAATCTCTAGACAACTTATTTTGCTCAGTAAACTTCACATCGAATACAATTTTAGTTTAGAACAACTTCTGTCATTGACACGATCCCTATCAAAACAAAAAAAAAAGAATAATAATAGAAATTTTCTTTTTAAAAAAAAAGAAAGGTAAGCCAAGCATTGTGTTTTAGTTACAAGTAAAAGGCAACGGTTATTTAATATCAATACTTTATAGAATAGAAAGTTCTTAATTTTAAAAATCACTTATTTTCATATAAAGGAATATTTTGTGCGCTAAAAGTTCTCTTCTAAACGTTATTGAATTTGTGTGACTCGGGTGACCAAAACTTGTTTTAAAGATGGTATGGATGTTTGAGTTGTGGTATGGGCATTTGGTATAGGTGTTTGTGTTGTGGAATGGGTGTTTGATAGGTTGTAAGAATGCTTGAGTGGCGGTTTGGGAGTTTTAATAGTGCTATAGATGTTTTAGTGATGGTACGGATGTTTATTGGGGATGCAGACGTGTGTTGGTGGTATGGATTTGAAAGTAGTGTGTGATGCCAACGCCACCTAGTTAATGGTTATGATTATTATTATTTATTAATCGTCCATAACTAAATACAAGTGATGATAATCTTAATTTATGTTATTAATAATTCTCCAGCAGGCATCACTCGTCTCTCTCACTTGGCGGATATGTGGGTGCTGCAAACGTTTTCTCTTTTCCACAACATCAAAGACAAACATTTACCGTCACACAATTTTTCTGTAGATGGAAAACTTCTTACTAAAGGAGAAGATAAATACGTCTCTTAATCTATATTTAACGAGCCCACTTTCCACCCACTTTCTTCTCCAGCGTAAGTTTATCAATATGTATAAGATGATCAATACATTTAACAATGAATTTATTAAACCAATAATCAAATATACAATTTAACAAATACAATGAAAAATATTACTTGACATAAATATTTCCACAAACCCATGTTCAAATAATTTTAATACCTATACAGTCTTATGTCCTAAAACACAATTCAACAGATTAATGTCAATACAAATGAGCATCACAGTTCAATTTTTTCAATTTTTCAATAATAGTCTACTCGCAAAATACATCTCTACATTAAGACAAGTATAACATATCAATAGAAAAATACATGAAATATTTCTAAATCTATCAATCAGTTAACTCACCATTAAGCTAATGGCCGCCTTCTTGCCACTCCAAATTCAAGTGATTAGACAATAGAATTCTCTAGCAAGGTAAACTTTTTAACTCAACCTTTGGCTGGTCATATTCCGGTAAAATCGTTACCATTGGATAATTAAAAAAAAAAACTACTCCTCCAATTGGAACTGGTTTGGATTGCATTAATTTCTAGCATATTGTCAACTCAAGCTGTTTACTCTGATACAAAAATACCATCATAAGGAGTGCCCAAGGTCGGGTCACTTCGAGAAGTTAACAATTTATATAACAATTAAGTTTAGAAAGAGGGATAGGCAAATTGACTGCACCACAGGTGGTATGGGTGTTTGAGTGGTGGTATGGATGTTTGAGGAGTGGTATGAATGTTTGAGGGGTTGTATGGACGTTTGAGTGGTGGTATGGATGTTTGAGGTGTGGTGTGAATGTTTGAGTGTTGGTATGGATGTTTGAGAGGTGGTGTGGATGTTTTAGTGGAGATATAGATAGTTTAGAAGAGGAAAGAGATAGTTTGGAAGTGGTAGAAATGTTTTGTAGTTGATACAGGTGTTGTGGTGACGAACATGGAGTTTCAGGAGCCCCAATATGTTCTGGAGGTGGTAAATATGTTGTAGTTTTAGGAGCCCCAATATGTTCTGGAGGTGGTAAATAAGTTGTAGTTTCGAGGAACTAAAACATTTTAGTAGTAGTATATTTGTTTCCAAGATAGTAAATGCATTTTATTAGTGATAAAGGTGTTTTAGCATAAGAAAAGATAATTATGTGATGGTACGATAGAAGGGTAGCGGTCATTGTGTTAAAGCGCTAACGATGTTTTGGTAATCGTGCTGTATCGGTGGCAAATGTGTTTCCGTGGTTATAACGATGTTGTAGTGGTGGTAAATTTGTTTTCACAGAGGCAAAAGCATTTGAAAATGGTGGCAAATATGCTCTTTTACTGTGGTAAAGTCATTTTAGTGGAGTAAAGACGTATTACTGTGGTAAAGTCATTTTAGTGGAGTAAAGATGTATTACTGTGGTAAAGTCATTTTAGTGGAGTAAAGACGTATTACTGTGGTAAAGTCATTTTAGTGGAGTAAAGACGTATTACTGTGGTAAAGTCATTTTAGTGGAGTAAAGACGTATTACTGTGGTAAAGTCATTTTAGTGGAGTAAAGACGTATTAGCGGAGGTAAGAATGCTTTGTGCGCGCTTGTATGTTTGCGTTGTGTGTGTGTGTGTGTGTGTGTGTGTGTGTGTGTGTGTGTGTGTGTGTGTGTGTGTGTGTTTGTTTGTTTGTGTCTGCTTGCGCACGCGCGTGCTAAAGGAGGGTTTTGGAGAGGAAATATGCTTTTCTGACTAAACATCATATGTCCAAGCGCTATCTCAGTCGTGGTGGCCTGCTGAAAACAAAAAGCAAAGGAGCGAGTGATCATCGCTAAATCCATCTTCTATGATGTTTTAAATCTCCACACATTTTGCTGCTCCTTTCCGAACTAATTCAAAGTAATAAACTATTTCAGTCAGTCTGGATACAGCAAATTATGTTACAGCCGTGTAGGTGTGTGTGTGTGTGTGTTTTCTCAAAGCAATCAAGAAATTAAGAAAATGTGTTTATCAGATGTACCACGCGCGCTCTGTCTCTTGCACTACCATCCCCATTGCTATACATAAATATTGCATATGTCAAAACGTCCGATTGGGGCTTTTGACAGTTTTGTAGTCTTGTGGGCTTTCTGGACATATACTGTCACAGCTGCGTTTTACTAATAAAGAACTTTAATACAAACTTTGTATAAAGAAATGTAATAAAGAAACAAGAAGAATTCCTACACTAAATGTTTCGCACTTCTTTTACATAGAAAACAACATATCCAATAAACTACGTAATTCAAGGGATTTTTTTGGGGTTTGTTTTTTTAAAGAAATAACCTTTTACCTGTCATGATTCTACGTAAATTTAGAGTTTATGTTTAGGTGTGGATAATATATAGAGGGTCTATCTATCTATCTATCCATCTGTCTGTCTGTTTGTCTATCTATCTATCTAATCTGTCTATCTATCTATCTATATGTCTATCTATCTTTCTTTCTTTCATCCTTCCCTCCCTACAACCATCTGTCTATCGAAATAAAATGTCAATTTAAAATTTTATTTTTCAAAATATGCAAATTGACTTCACATGAAAACACACACACACACACACACACACACACACACACACACACACACACACACACACACACACACACACACACACACACCTCCAATAACAATAACGACAATGACAGTAACAAAACCCCAGCAGCACCCAAGCCGCTTCGGTACTTCAGATTTGTGGTATTCATCATACATCATAAACAATGTCTCCTGTTTTTCCGACATCGAGGGAGTTCGATCCGTCGACTCTGCAATTAGAGATCTCTTGTTCCAGGCAAGAAGCTGAGCCCCAGTCTGAGGACTGACCCGTGAAATTGCTGGCGTTCATTTTGCAATGTCTCATAGCTGCCGTGGAAAATTCTAGCAACCTGCTACCATTCCTGTTCGCTCCACAAAGCGTATGATCGAATTAACGCTGCCTCTCCCATTACATAAAATTTTCGAGGCGCGAGGCACCTGCGGTTTATACTTGTTTCTAACCGTGTCTTCCCCCCCCCCCTTCCACTTTTTAACGTCATTTAGCAAGTAGCCACTCTTGTGCGTCCTGGAAACAGTGTAAGATCGTATAATGTTATGTGGCTGCAAGGATGTCATTTTGGGCTGGCAGATGCAGCCACATTTCAATCTAACGTCTTGAAGCATTGCTCTGCTAAGTAGTTCAAAACCACTATTGGCCGATCGTTCAACTGTATTTTCCTAACGATGGCTGCCCTTAGAACTGCACAACAATAATAAATGTCTGCATAAGAGATTTATATTTCAAGTATGTGGACACAGTACTCGTTAGTAGGTAGACGTCAATTCATAATTGACCTGGATGTTCACACACACACACACACACACACACACACACACACACACACACACACACACACACACACACACACACACACACACACACACACACATACACATATACACACACACACACACACACACACACACACACACACACACACACACACACACACACACACATATATATATATATATACCTGATACCTGTTGCAAAACAATAGGAGAAGTGGACATTTTTTCAAAATAATTTGGAGACATCATTATGAAATTGATTTTATGACACACCCTCAAGAAAATATTATTTGAATAATGACGTCATGTAAAAGCAATATGTCCAGAATGCGTATATTCAGACAGATAAAGTGGGTTTATATTTTTAACAAGAACTTTATTTTCTCGATTTTTACAACAACAAAAATGTTATAATCCAGTTAATATTCTAATAATCCAAATGTCTTTAAAGTATGAATTACACCTTCACGAGTGAGTGAGATTTGAGCCAAATTATTTTTAAAACATCAAAATATGAATTTAACACTAGCATTTCCATTTGTGTCGTTAAAACTTATATTTGTTTATTTTTGTTTTATTTGGAAGATTTGATGTATACTTTCATGGCTCGACGAAATCTTGCTTGTACATGCACTGTAATTTTTGCCAGCTGGTTCTCTCCGTTGGTAATTAGCCATTGGTTTTTTTAAAAGATCGTCAGTTTCCATTCAAATACAGGGCGTAAAGACTAACAAACGCCCTAAAACTCCAGAGTCAAAGGTGTCGCTTAGGGCGAAGGTACACCCACTTGCTCGCAAACAACCACAATTAACTTTCTCCTCTACTTTGCGCATGCCCACAACAAGGGACACAATCAACGCTGAGGAAGTCACCAGAGGTAGGGAAGAGGGCAAGCCGTAAGCAGAAGGTGTGTGTGTGTGTGTGTGTGTGTGTGTGTGTGTGTGTGTGTGTGTGTGTGTGTGTGTGTGTGTGTGTGTGTGTGCAAGGCTTTAATATGCAGTGCTGTCAATTGGACAAACTTATCCCCCTTCCTTTTTTTCTCCCATCACCCCTTCCCTCTCTTGTCATTGATGAGACACGGTTTAACAAATTTTGGTCTCCGGTACCCAGAGATCCTTGCTGACTGATTCTATTAGAAAGAAAATATCAGCTCCAGTACTGATTTATTGCCTCCCTTTCATTTAAATGAAATTGTGCAGGTTGACAAAGGTCAAGTCGATCTCATTATTGCGACACTTTCAACCTCCTCATTTTCAAAAATTTGCGGGTACCAAAGTGGATTTTGAACAGTTTATTCAGTTTCCACCTAATGGGTATAGTTGAATCAATTCGATTTGTTAGTTATTTTGTGTGGCTACCCCATCCCCAACCCCTTGTGTTCACAGTAGAGTTTGCGTCTTTCAGGTTGCTCAACAAGACCATAGGAATAGTTGTATTTCCTTCACATTCTGGGCAGTTCATGACGTCAACATTCGTCTGAAAGTACAAAGATTGAAAACACCTTTGTACCCCGAATGTAAAATGAATGAGTGAGTTTCCGTTTGATTTAATCGCTGTCATCGTCCGAGTTGACGCAGCTGTCGGTTGTGAGAGGGAGACGACGTGTGCCAAATGTGTCAAGGTTGCTCAAGATGACTAACACTTGTTGCTTGGGACAGTCTGTTTTGTTCTCTCCTGCCCTCATCCCCTCTGTATTCCTTTTCGTCATTCCGTCACACTGCATTTACAAATCCCCGTTGACTTCTTTCTTTTCACAAACTTCTTTTCTCTTCCCCACCTATTTCCCCCCTTAATAAATAGACATAAATGTTGACACACCCATTCAGATTTGTTTATTGTAAATAGTCATAATGTTGTTCTTACAGCGCTGCATCTGTGACAGGCATTTTCAATGTAAGACGTAACCCTTCATTTTGAGGAATATATTATCGCTTTAAAAATAATAAAATACACTTATTACGGACTGGGTTTAATATGGGATGGCCCCTCTATGCTCTTCCCTACCCAATGTCCAACGGATTAATTAATAGGTAACGCTACCACCACTACTAGTAAATGTCTCGTTATCTGAGTAGACAAGAAGTAGCGGATGAACAACAAAAGAAATGGAAATTTATTTTCACTATATAAATTAACTGCACACTGTACACAACATATATTATTGAACACAACATAAAATATAGAGGTAAACAACACATAAGATCAATAATATCAATAATAAAGTCCAATACCAACTTGCTGTCCGTACGTAAAGGTTATAATTCATCTTGGACAGCCAAGTAAATAGTGTATTGTTCTCGAGATCCGGAAGTGCTCGTTTCATTTCATAAATTATATTCCTGCAATATGGTTATTATTGTCAATATTGACAACCAACATTTTATGACATCACAAAGTAGAGGACAGGGATAAACAAATAATTAAGTAGGACAGAAGTTTCTAGAGTTGTCCTCCATTTGCAACTCTATAAAGAGTAAGAATGACGTCAGAGATGATAGTTCCATTGGCTTGCTCAAGGTGTGTACTCCTTAGGTCAAATTATCCCAAATCTCTCCACCTAAACAGTTTAACGTTACGTCATCACTGTGAGTAAATCAATGAGGCTATGCTACATACTTCCCTTACAAACACACACACACACACACACACACACACACACACACACATACACACATGCGCGCGATGCACAAAATAGTTACAATTGATTAGTGTAGAGTTCTTGACAAAATTAAATTGTACAGCATAATCTCCATGTTAAATACATCATACAGTCAAGTATGATTAAATAAGGTATCATTCTTCACGAAATCAAAGTACACTATGAGATCTCCAGATCATTATGAACAAGATTCTACAAATCTGCTATAAAGCATCAACAGTGACTACAACTATTATTTGCAAAATATATTTATTACAAATCACCTGGCACTATTTACTGAATCAAAATAGAATATGGGGAAAGTCTTCCGAGGTTATAAAATATAACATACGATTATACATACATATATTCACAACTTGTTCGTGCAGGACAACTCCTGGCTGAAAGAAAATCATGCAATTTTATAAATTTTAAATTTGTAACGTTTTGAATTTACAAATTCCAGCTCTGACCACATGCACCTTACAACAAGGCCTCTCCATAATATGATTTTTATTTTTACGATGACGAAAATTCAAAGAGTGGATTTTGAAATTAAAATATTTTTGGGAGCCTGATTTTGCTCTCTCTAGCAATTTCTATCGGTTGATTTCGGTTGACCAGTACTCGTTCAATGGTTAATTATGACGTATCTCTCTGTCTGTCAGCTAATTATCGTCACTTAGCTGTCACTTACTGTCAGCTTACGTAATTCAGTCAGCAAACCACAAGTCGGGTAGATGTGTCTATTTTGGGAGACACTGGAAATTTTATGTGACAAATGCTCATCCTTTGGGTGTAGCACATCACTTCAGTGAGCTGTTCTGTTTTACAATCAAATTTTACGAAAAACTACCCAATATTGACTTTCATTAATATTGCATTTAACGTGCAAAGCACGATGTCTTCTGTAAACATAGCTAAATTATAGCGTTAATAGCAAGAAAAATTTCTTGTGCCTTTTAGCATATCAAAGTTCAAATAATGAAAAGTGACAAATATGGGGAAATAGCGAAACTTTTTGGCAAAATATCCATGCATTGTATAAAGTAATTTATTGCCAGTTATATTTCAAATGGAATGTTTAAAGATACACAAGCAGTAAAAAAAAAAAAGAAAAAAACATAAAAAAACAAAACTACAACCCCACAATAAATAAATGTAGTACATCTACATTCTATCGATGTCTACGTCATTTGCAAATGTCTGCAAAGTAGGAAAGACATAAATCTCACTGAGTGTCCTACTTTATCAAAACCTTGTAAACAACCGTCCGGAGGTTATGGGATGTAGAAAGGTTAAATACAATTTTTAAATGGAGAGATACCATACTCATACTGTCACAAAGTGACATTTTCTGTCATTATGAGTTATTGTTTCGCATTCAATGACTGACTAGTTCAAATCAGATTTAGATATTGTCCCAAAGCCCAAACAAACCAGCTCTAAAGTTAGACCGATTTAGATATTGTCCCAAAGCCCAAAACAAACCAGCTCTAAAGTTAGACCGATTTAGATATTGTCCCAAAGCCCAAACAAACCAGCTCTAAAGTTAGACCGATTTAGATATTGTCCCAAAGCCCAAACAAACCAGCTCTAAAGTTAGACCGAGTTAGATATTGTCCCAAAGCCAAAACAAACCAACTCTAAAGTTAGGCCGAGTTAGATATTGTCTAATGCCAAGATTAAAGAAAGACATAAGAGGCTAGATTAAAAGCAACTTTTCCCCCCACGAAAACAATTTTAATAGCACACTACATTTCAATAGTAGTCAACTATATTTTTAAAACTTTGACAGTTTAATAAATATTTCAACTGTGGAAAAATAGAAAAGAAGATGAAAAGTAAAGGATTTTGAAACCCTCAAGAACAGCGTCGAAAAGAGACTTGATAAAAATGGTAGAAATGAAAAATAAATCCAGAGCTGAATACTAATTTTTAAAATGTAAGAATTATCTAAAATATTTAAATGAACTGGAGTGACTAAATTAAGCAATTGCAAAAAACACGCACCCATATACACGCAAACAGTCTTCACACGACTGTTACATTTTATTGAACTCATTGATTTGCTTACACCATTGATTCATTCCATTGCAACAAGAAAGCAAGTCAACGGACGGAGGTGGTGGTTGGGTGAATACGGATTGGGGGGGGGGCGCTCAGAGGAGGCATCCATCAAACGTATGCACGCATGCATTTGAACTCTCATCGATTTGATTCGCGTGCTGCCAACGGTCACCCCGTTCTCCCAGGTCTGTTTCATTTTATGGCATCTTCACACGACATATCGATACCTTTCAACTGACGAGTGGGTAACTGGATTGATACAAGTGAAGAATTAAAGGGATAGCTGAGTCGCAAAATGCGAGATTGTTGAAAGGCGCACTATCTATCTATCTATCTGTCTGTTTATCTGCCTGCCTGCCTGCCTGCTTGAAAGGTGCACTATCTATCTATCTATCTATCTATCTATCTATCTATCTATCTATCTATCTATCTATCTGTCTGTCTATCTCTCTGTCTGTCTATCTGCCTGTCTGTCTGTCTGTCTGTCTGTCTGTCTGTCTGTCTGTCTGTCTGTCTGTCTGTCTGTCTGTCTATCTATCTTCTAGTTTTACTGTGAAGGAATAATGTTTTGTGACACAATGCTACCCTAGTTATGGATTTTATTATTATTATTATTATTATCCGTAACTAAGTGATGAGAATCTTAATTTATGACTTTTTGTTATTAACAGTAATTCAGAAGACACCACTCGTTTCTCTCACTTGGCGGATATGCGGGTGCCTTAAACGTTTTCTCTCTTTCACAGCATTAAAGACAAATATTCACAGTAACACAATATTTCCGAGGCGGAAAACTTCTTATCAAAGGAAAAGGTAAAAAAAAAAATCTTTAAATTATATTTAGCGAGTCCCTATCCACCCATTATCTTTCCAACGTATAGTTATCAGTACCTGGAAGAAGGTCAATAAATTTAATAATAAATTTATTATGTCAACAATCAAATACACACATGACAAATACACTCAAAATAGCATTTACATTTAAATCACTTCACAAAGATGGCCACTGTCACTAGCATGTTTTCACAAATAGGTGGCTTATTTACACTACAGTGTAAATACCTCTTCTATGCATGTTACACAATTGTTCCAGAATCTTCAATGCACTCCCCATGCAAACCAAAAAGGAACATCCTGAATTTCCTTTGTGCTGTCAAGAACATCAGGAGAAAGATTCCCGAATTTTCATGTATGCTACTCAGCAAACCATGAAGAATGTTCAAAATAATCTTTGTGTATACTCCAGACCAAACTCAAGCCACCATTTTTGCCATATTATAGCAAACATGAATGAACTATTTCTAAGTCCATTCTTTCTTTAGCAGTCAATTGCGTTACCATAAGCTAATGGGTGCCTTTATGATTGGACTTGCGGTTTGTCAAATTCAAAGTGATTAGGGTATAGACTTTCATCAACAAAATAACTTTCTGTCCATCCCGATTTAAGGAATTTGTTATAAACAAGTGTGAGACTATTAATCAAAAACACTACTCATCCAGTTGGAACTGGCTTAGATTACATCAGCACGTTTCTAGCACATTCTTTACCCCTGAGTTGTTTACTTTCAACTTTGACACTTAAAATATCAGCAAAAGCAATGCCTAAGGTTGGGTGACTTGACATTTATACAAGAATTAAGTTTTAAAATAGGGATGGGCAAATTTACTCTGACACAGATACATATGTCTAAAAATATTGTTAAAAGACTCCATTTTAAATAAATAACAGATATGAAGAATATATTTCAATAGAATTTGAGTTCACCAGTGTGGAACACAGAGATCGTCAAACTAAGCATCACCACTCACCAGAAGCCATAACCAGATGAAGTCAGTACACTCTGGATTAACTTTATCTTGAACATGATGATGTTGATAAAAAGTCATATAGATGTAGTTTATACTTAAGAAATGTCTAAATCCTTGAACTCTGACTATAGCACGGATGAATCCAAACCCCGCTGAAATCAAAGAAATTTTAAATTCTAGTGAAATTGAAACATGAAACACTATCCCTATTTCTAGACTTAACTGATATAAATTGTTAAATTGTCAAAGTAACCCAGCCTTATGATGTTACATTTTGTAAATGTCAGAGTTGGCATAAACAACTTTAGTTGATAATATGCTAGAGAATTACTCACCAATCTAAACCAGTTCCCACTGGATGAGTAGTTTTTCTTACTAATAGTCTCACACTTGTTTATATCATTTTCATCCAATGGGAATGGGCAGGAAGTATCTTTGTTGAAGAAGTACACTATTCTATAACTTCAGTCATTAAGGCGATTGTTAGCTTATGAGCAAGCCATTTTGTTTGGGGTTGTCACTTCAAGCTACAGTGACTACTGTACTCCTCTTGAATATATTGGTGTATACATCCAAATTTGTCGTCAACTTATCAGTAAATTGTGCTGCTGTAAGTTGATTCCCATGAATTTTATTTGGGAACCAATACTGCAGAAAATGTGGCTTGAGTTTGGTCTCGAGAATTCATGACGTTAGACCCTCACCTGACCATATGGAGCTAAGAAAATGATAAAGTTCAACCATCACTTTTTCCCACCCCCTCCCCTTTTCACCCATTCTTCTTTGAGATAAAGTCTCGAACCCAGACCTGTTGAGCGATAGCTCACAACCTATACCTCTATGCCAATACCAAACCCCTTAATCCCCTTTAAGGTATAAAAGTACGCACAAGCAATGTTTCAAAAGTCTGGCGACAAAAGCCCGCTCCCGACCCCCACGAGAATCCCCGCCGCCCGAGAACAAGGCGATACCTGGCCTAGACAAGGGTTTAAGCGCCCAACAGGCGCCGTCTACCGATGGGGACAGTTCAAAACTTGTGACAATCCTCACACCTCCCACTGTCGCTTAACCAGACACTGCCTCGACGCGGCGGGCTTAGGACGTAACTTGCAGGATGGCGTCAAAACTCCTGTACCCGTGCGTACAAAGGAAACGTGAATGGGGACTTCTGGTGTCGTCGCAAGTTCGCGTGCAAGGCACTTGGGCTGTACACCTTTGTTATCCACAACACCCGGAGGAGCACAGATTTTGTGCATTAGTGAACTGAATGTTTCGTATGTAGGCATGTGTGTGTGTGTGTGTATGTGTGCACGCTTATGTATGGATGCGTGTCTACGCGTGGTGAGAACGACCGAAATAGCGACAGAACACAGACAAGAGGACTGAAGACAACCAAAACAGTGTCATAGAACACGACACACGAAAACGACAATGGCAGTCATAACTCACCAGATCTAAACAGAAGACAAATGGAGAGGGGTGGGTTGAGTGCAGCATTCCTTTTCTAAAGCAGTCTTCAGAGAAATGAATCTTTCAATATTTAGTAGGTCTTTACACTAGGAGCCCTGTTCATCAATCTGTTGGCCAGTCATTCTGAACACGCCTCATTATTCGAATTTTCCTTGTGAGCCCAAAAAACGCCCATCACATTGTAGACACAGAACGTCAGGTCCCTAACATAGAGATCGAAGGGTGAGAAGTCTGGGTGCAGGGCGAAGAGACCACGAAGAGGAAAAGATATAGTGACAGGTTGGTCTGTTGGTCTACAAAAGAGGTTCAAAATGAAACGTTTTCAAATTATTATTGTTGAAGAATAGTAAAATCACTGTTTTCCATAACTGAGAAGGAAGTGTGTGTGTGTGTATGTGTGTGTGTGTGTGTGTGTGTGTGTGTGTGTGTAATAGAGACAGAGAGAAACACGTGGAGACAACAGACGCTCGGAGAGAGGGAGACAGATCAATCATTAGATGGATGGACAAACAGATAGATAGATAGACAGATTGATAGGTAGATAGATAGACTGATAGAAAGATACATAGGTAGGTAGGTAGATTGATGGATGCATAGATAGATAGACAGATGGATGGATGGATGGATAGATAGTCAGACAGACAGAGAGACAAATAGATTATAATCTAAGAGAGACTTGAAAGGGGAGGAAAAAGAGAGAACTGTTGTCAGTTGTAAATTTAGGCTCTTTAGGATGCCAACAGGATTGGTAGTGAACCAAATATCAGCAGGAGAAAACATGTCAATGTCTGCTGCTTTACAAATCCTGAGCATAACTAACTTCCTTTTTCCCATATAATTTCATTATCATCTTTATCACCATAGTTGACATTGACACCAAATATTTGACAGTAATTTTAGTTTTACTCGTGAAAATGTGTTACTGGAAAATATTGTCCTTTAAGTAAATGCATAGTAGTTAAAGTCATTTAAGATTAATACGATCTTGCCATTTTAAATGTTTCAATTTGAGCCTGAAGTATAATAATTCTGTGGGCAGTTCACATTGAAGATTCCTGTATAATTCTTCTAACAATTAATATTTATTTCACTTAAAACACCAATTAAGCCTGAAGTATAATAATTGTGTGGGCATTTCACATTGAAGATACCTGTATAAATGCTTCTCAAATATTTATTTACTTAAAACACCAATTAAGCCTGAAGTATAATAATTATGTGGGCAGTTCACATTGAAGATACCTGTATAAATGCTTCAAAAATATTTATTTCATTTAAAGCACCAATTAAGCATCACATCCGTAAGAGTCAATATTCTTACTAAAGTAGAAGACAAATCCATCTTTTAATCTATATTTAGCGAGCCCCCCTCCACCCGTTGTCTTTGGTTATCAATATGTGTAAGGAGGTCAATAAATTTCACAATAAATTTATTAAATCAACAATCAAATATATAACATATGAATATAATCAAAGAGTGTTGACATTTACATCACTTACAACAATGTTCGATCAATGGTGGACAATCATTCAGTTTATCCTAGTGTAGACATTAGCAATCAATTAACATATATATATATTTCATTGGATATCATCAAGAAATGAGAGTAGAGTAGAAGTATCAGTAGAAATAATTAAAGTCAATTTACATATCCTTTTCAAAGATGGCGGCTATTAGCACCTATTAACATCACGTGGTTTGCAACAAGTCTTTCTTATTTAGGCGATGGCCCCTCATGTCCCTTCTAGGCATATTATACAACTGTTCCAGAATCTTCAATGAGCTCACAAAGCACACCATCCTGAATTTCACACGTGATATCAAGCACATAAGAGAAATGTTATCAAATTTACATGTGCGTTTACTCAGCACACCACGAGGAACATTCAAAATAATCTTCATGAATTCTCGAGACCACACTCAAGCCATCGTTAACACTCTATTGGCTCTCAAACGGAATTAACAGGAATCAACTTATAGAAACATATTTAACAACCATGTATGAAATATTCTAAGTCCATTCCTTCTTTAACAATCAATTAACTTACCATAAGCTAGCAATCGCTTTTATGACCTATTTATTTATTTATTTATTTATTTAAGTGATTTATTGACCTTCTTAACCATATTAATAACCATATGTTTGAGATATAGTGGGTAGATGGGGGCTTGCTAAATATAGTTTTAAAGGTTAATTTATCTTCTCCTTTGGTAAGATGTTTTCCACCTACGGAAATATTGTGTGACAATAGTTATTTGTCTTTAATGGTGTGGAGGAGAGAAAACGTTTACAGCGCCCGCATATCAGCCAGGCGAGAGAGAAGAGTCTTCTGGAGAATTATAATTATACATAACATAGATTAATATTCTCATCACTTGTATTTAATGATTATTTACCAATAACTATGGTGGCGCTGCGTCACACAGATAGATAGCACAAGCTTGCTCCTCAAAATCAATATACTCATTAACTGGTGTGTTATACTTCATTAACTTGTGTGTTATACTCATTAATGTGTGTGTAGGATCTTGTTTATAATAATACTACAGTAACCCATAGTAGGAACCAGCACCATTTGATTAAGTGTATATTAAAAGAGTTTCAAAAAGGTTACATTACAATACAAGACACAAGAGCTTCTTGTGATTAATTAATAATAATGTAGTGTAAATTTAAAGTGCCACTGGCTATGTTGTGATTATTTAATAATAATGTAGTGTAAATTTAAAGTGCTACTGGCTATGTTGTGATTATTTAATAATAATGTAGTGTAAATTTAAAGTGCCACTGGCTATGTTGTGATTAATTAATAATAATGTAGTGTAAATTTAAAGTGCCACTGGCTATGTTGTGATGTTTTGTGTATATGAAGAGGGCATGAAGTGTTAAATTCTTAAAATTTGTATAAGATTTATTTTCATTTCGCAAACTTTATATTTGATTTATTAATCTGAAAAATGAGTTTTCAAGCAAGCGCAAATTAACAATACTCTGACCTGTCTGCAGATTAAGCTAAATTTAAAGTGCCACTGGCTATGTTGTGATTAATTAATAATAATGTAGTGTAAATTTAAAGTGCCACTGGCTATGTTGTGATGTTTTGTGTATATGAAGAGGGCATGAAGTGTTAAATTCTTAAAATTTGTATAAGATTTATTTTCATTTCGCAAACTTTATATTTGGTTTATTAATCTGAAAAATGAGTTTTCAAGCAAGCGCAAATTAACAATACTCTGACCTGTCTGCAGATTAAGCTAAATTTAAAGTGCCACTGGCTATGTTGTGATTAATTAATAATAATGTAGTGTAAATTTAAAGTGCCACTGGCTATGTTGTGATGTTTTGTGTATATGAAGAGGGCATGAAGTGTTAAATTCTTAAAATTTGTATAAGATTTATTTTCATTTCGCAAACTTTATATTTGGTTTATTAATCTGAAAAATGAGTTTTCAAGCAAGCGCAAATTAACAATACTCTGACCTGTCTGCAGATTAAGCTAAAGATGAACGTGGACTAATGTGGGGTGGGTGGGTAGGAAGGAATTAATTTTCTCAAATAACTAAATGAATTTATATTTTTATTTCATTACACTTCTTCAACAATAAGAATGGCAAATAAATATCAAATGAATGTGTTATTTAAATTTGCGTCGAAAACATTATTTTAGAAATGCATTTCTATATTTATGTAGAAATCGCTACGTGTCGTTGTATATGTTTCCAATATTTTCCATTACAAGTAAAATATAAGCCTTTTGCTAATTACTTACATATTTAAAAAAATCATTAGATTAATTAATAAATTTAAAATGAAGTTGATAGCAAAACTGAAGTACAGAAATGCGTTCTAAGGTAATTCATTTGCCGATAACAAATTATATTTTAACGTCTGAGCCTGTGACGGCGTACTGGCTGAGTAAAATGTCAACTCGCTGATGCAGAGATAAACAGACCAGAATCAATCGCGTTCTTGCTGAATCCAGTGCTTATAATGAACAGGTACGGATATTTCTCGGGCCGGGTGGCTGTAGGCTATGAGACCAGTGCTACCCTGGGGAGATTTGCACCTTCTTTACACGCTTGCTTCAACGGTGACGAGCAGTCTGTTGTGTCCATTAAGTTGTGTCAACTTTGACGTCATTCAAGGGCCTACGATGTGTCGTTGATAGGTATTTACCTGGAGCTGTGCTGCTGTCAGAACGATTGTATGAGTTGATTTTCACACGTTGTCTGGTGCCATGCCTTGACTGCTTCATCGAAATGTCTGCCAGTCTCTTTCGTATGTCCAACGCGACGTGAACACAGAATTGCTGCAGTACCTGTAAAATGCGAACTCACCTACTTTCTCAGGAAATAAAGTATAGATTTAATCATATTTATCTAAATGTATCTATCTATCTATCTATCTATCTATCTATCTATCTATCTATCTATCTATCTATCTATCTATCTATCTATCTATCTATCTATCTATCTATCTATCTATCTATCTATCTATCTATCTATCTATCTCTCTATCTATCTATCTATCTATCTATCTATCTATCTATCTATCTATCTATCTATCTATCTATCTATCTATCTATCTATCTATCTATCCACCCATCTATCCGTCGGTACGTACATCCATCCATCTATCTATCTACGTTCATCCGTCTGTCCGTCCGTATGTCTTGCCTGTCTGTCGGTCTGTCTCTATATACATTTGTACACATACACAGACATGTACGCTTACTCAGAAGTGGTACATGAATAGTGCATTGCACTAGAACACTTGACTACTATATTTTATTACGACCAATCACGCTGACAGGAGAATTTTGTCTTTCCTTCAAAAACTCAGCAACATTTATTAATCTACCTCAGCCATTCCAAAGGCAGTTCCTAAGCTTCCCTTATGACAACGATACCCTCTGCGCGAGAAGGTATATAACTTTTGTTTAGAATACAAATATTCGTTCCGTATTGATAAAGATAATTTTGAAAAGCAAAAATCGGGAAAGTGTATAAATTTTAAAAAGAAAAGTGTCGGAATGCAGAAAATTTATGTTTCATAATTTCTTTGCCATGTTAGGATTAGTTCCTGTGTGGATTAGGAATATGAATTTGAATGACGTCACCGATGAATTATTTCGACAGAAAGAAACTTAAATGACGTGGAGATAAAGCAAAAACATTTTATCTTATAATTTGCCGTGATTGAAGAAATGAAAATTTGTTTTTCAATCTTTAGAAATTTTAAATACTGCATGAATATATTCCATAAATTTCCATAATTTTCCCTGTTTTATTATTTAGTTTTAACTTTTCATAATGTAAAAGTCAAATATAAAAAAAATAAAACATCGACGACCATTGTATCAATTTGAATTTGTACACGCCATAGGAATGGCAGGAACAGTAAACGCTGAAAGGTACTCTCCCTTTTCTTTCTCTTTGGGAACGGCAGTGACATTTCAATTACGTAAGTGGCTGATGAAGAGCTAATGAAGGTTCTGATTTTCAGCTTTTGGAAGCAAAAATCCTCCTTTCAAAAACGATGAAAATTGTCGCCATCAATCAACATTCTTACTTTTTTAATTAATAGGAAATGAAAATGAAACAAGTGAGAAGAAAAATCGAGAAAGGAAATGAAAGAAAACCAGAAAGGTGATTTCGAGAAAACATATAAATCAGCAAAACTGCCATTCCGACCAGTGACTTGGGAGTGCACTAACAACGATGCTGGAATGAGATGCAGGCCAGAAGAAAATATTGAGGGTGAGAGGTGGAAGAAGACCGAGGAGACAAAGTGGGAGGGGGGGATGTTGGGGGAGGGAAAAAAAAAAGAAAAATTGCTTGCAGTAGACTGCCAGCAGGCAGGAAGACGGACATTTTCTGTTATTTGACGACGATGATTACACACCGGACTCAGAGATGCAAAATTGCAGCCGCTCTCGCCCTTTCGGAATTAGCGTGCAGAGGAAGATCAATGTGAAATTGCTACCTTCCTGAGGCAGTGCCGGCTAAATTGCAGGAACCACAGCATCCAAGAGCAACGAGATGGACAGAAGAGAAGAACAAAAATGAAATGAAAGAAAAAATAAATGGCGCGCGGTGGACTGTACAGCAAAGCGGGAAATGACCTCACTAGGATTTTTAAGTACTGTTCGTCGATCTATCTATCTATCTATCTATCTATCTATCTATCTATCTATCTATCTATCTATCTATCTATCTATCTATCTGTCTGTCTGTCTATCCATCCATCTCTTTATCCATCTATAAGAAAGAAAGAAAGAAAGAAAAAAGAAAGGAAGAAAGAAAGAAAGAAAGAAAAAAAGAAAGAAAGAAAGAAAGAAAGAAAGAAAGAAAGAAAGAAAGAAAGAAAGAAAGAAAGAAAGAAAGAAAGAAAGAAAGAAAGAAAACATTTAGATATAAACAAATGTATTCAAAGAGCAAACAATAATGACGTTTTTTATTGATCTTTTTTTTTTAAAAATTAAAGTAAATAAAAATAAATATGACTTACATAAGCACAATATTTTTTGGTAAACTGTTTGAAAGTATCTAGACAGTGGATTATTATTTAATATGTATATCAAATATCAAATTAATTTATCCTATTTCTCTTGTAGCTAACGGTGAGAGCTTGGAGTCTCCACTTACATGTATAAATCATGTTGTTTCCTGTTTTCTTTTGCCCAACTAAATTTTCATGTAAGTCTTTAAAATTCCAGGTAAATTGTTTTTGATTGACGATTTAAAATTATACACATTTTGATTATGCAGCCTTTGGTTTTCCTCTCTGTTAATTCTTAGACGTAAATTATGACTGCAATGTTTTGTTGTGCTTTGCTCTTTATTAAACGAATGTTTATATTTTATTCATTCCCAGAATAGACATTTTATTTTGATAAATAATTATCTTACTTATGAGAAAACAATGTATGTTATTCATATTTAAATTTCTTTTTGGCACTTATGTAACAAATTGACTTCATGCAAATGTATTTAGTATGAACGACCAGAACGACCTGGAACATCCGTACATCAAATTCGTACATCAAATCCGTACATCATATGGAATTACAATGATAGTTACTTTCACAGTTTATAAAAACAAAACAACGGTGTGTGTGTGTGTATGTATGTATGTATGTGTGTGTGTGTGTGTGTGTGTGTGTGTGTGTGTGTGTGTGTGTATGTGTGTGTGTGTGTGAGTGTGAGTGCAAGAGAAAACACATATTTTATATAGTGGTGTCAACTCACACAAGCGTGTACAATCTTCTAAATTTCTCAGCAACGTTTATCTTTTGCTTAAAAAAACCCTAATAAATGTATTAAATATAGTTTTTCCTAAAACAAAATCGTTATGGTTTATTGTTAACTAGATTTCTTTCATTTTAAATTATATTCTCTGTCTCTCGGTCATTGTCTTTCTATGTGTGTTTTTATATTTTTCCATCAGTAATGCACACACACACACACACACACACACACACACACACACACACACACACACACACACACATACATACATACACACACACACACACACACACACACACACACACACACACACACACACACACACACGTCTAGAACAAGCAATGTTACTGTGCATATGTACATTTTGTAATGAACATAATTCCTAGTCACAGTCTTCTTTTATATTCCAGCCCAGGTGATCTTTGTTGTGGCGTAGCTAGGGTTCACAGATGGACGTTCTGAGTGATCGTCAAAGATCAGTTGGCAGTTTTTGCTTTGTTGCACTACAAATGATGCACTCAGCCAATCAAAACTAGGTAACGATAAGGTTAACGAAGTGGAGAGACTGGCTGATTGGCCGCCAATCCCTTTTGAAGACTTACATAAGATAGGTGAAAGGTAGACTAAAGTCACGTGACTAGGGTGTGACGCCGAGGCTAGCTTTCGTTGAATGGTCTATTGACCAATGATAGTCAAACTAGTCACATTATACTCAAGAAGAAAAGAAGAGTTTTTATGTAAGTTTAATTGTTAATGAAAACCTAATGTTGACCAGCGACCAATGAAGGATTTCTAATAATTGATATATAAATTGTTAAATTGTAAAGTGACCAGACCTTGGGACTCCGTGTGGTGGTATTTTTGTGTCAGAGTTGGAGTAAACAAATCGAGTTGAGAATATGCCAGAAAATTGTTGATGCAATCCAGTTCCAAATGGATGAGAAGATTTTCTGACTAATAATCTCACACTTGTATGTTCATATCAATTTTATCCAATGGGACGGACCAGAAATTTCTTTGTTCAAGAAGTACTGTATTCTAATCACTTTGAATTTGAACATAACTTGAGTCCAGTCATAAAGGCGATCATTAGCTTATGGTAAGTTAACTGACGTATGAAGGAAGACTGGACTTAGAATATTTCGTACATGCTTGCTATTGATCTATGATTTGAATTGAAAATGCTTATGTAATTGAACCATTATTTCAGTGTTCATTAATTTGACTGCATTGTACATTATACTTGTGAATTTTGATTGATGCTATATTTCTTATGCTGTATGTGTATCAGGCTAACGAAATTGTTGCAGGATTTGTAAGTTGAGAATGTTTGTAAGAGAGAAAAATATGCCTAACATTTAGTGCTGCCTTAATTTGACTTTTGCAGAGCAGAACAAGCTTTTGTGGTTACCATTTCATACTACAGTGACTACTGTACTCTACTTGAATACGATGGTGGTGTGCATCCAGCGCTGTTGTAAATTTATCAGTAAATAGTGTTGCTGTAAGTTGATTCCCATGAATTATGTTTGAGAACCAATATGGCATAGATCTGTGGCCTTAGTTTGGTCTTGAGAATTCATGAAGATCATTGTGAACATCCCTAATGGTGTGTTGAGGAAATGCACATGAATATTCGAGAATATTTCTCCTGATGTGCTTGATATTGCATGTGAAATTCTCTATGGAGAGTGTGTCGAAGATTCTGGAGCAGTTTTGTAACATGCCTCTTGAAGGGATATCTGGTCATAGTAGGTTATGAATTATTCCCTGGGACATATTGACAAAGATGATATCCGCTCATTGAATTTAATTTGTTTCTCTAATGTGAGTAGAAGAAACGGCACCGAATCTTCACAAGTGGCTCAACTGCTTTCATGAAGATCTGGGAAAGTTTCAGATAGAGTGAGTGCTGATTAGAGGAAATTTGTCTTTGCTGGAAAGCTGATATTAAACTGTATTAACGTTTCCTTTTTTTTTTTTAACGATGCTTTCATGTTCACATGTCATTGGGTGTACACGCTTGTGACATTCAAAGGCACGGTTTCGGTCAGTGCTTTTATTTTACCTATATGCACCGCCTTACTCAAATGTAAAACTGCCGCTAGGCGGCGTCTAACGTCCGCGTTTTCGCCTCCTTCTCTCTATTAGCTTCATGAAGAATCCTTCACGACAAAGACACCCCTGCGTCTTCAATGGATCGCTGCCGTTAGGGCAAAAATAGGAGCAACCGACCTTACACAACTCCGCCATTGCCAAAGCCAAGTAAGGGAGCACCACTCCGCCCCCCACGCTCTCCTTTCTTCTCTCCCTTTGGAAGAGCGGAGGCGGCGCCGAGAGAGCAAATCAGACCTTGCAGGGAACAAAAAAGTTAAAACCAATATTTGAGTGAGCTTTTGGTGCTGTGGAGAGGTTACGGCGAGACTTGCGCTGGTTGTAACCTTTTCCGCTGTTAATCCAACCGGTGACTGCCAACACAAAACACTCGCAGTCGACAGTAACATTGCTGAATGGCGCTGTCAGTGTGTTGGATACAGCTAAACCGTACAACGGCTGTGTATGCGCGTGTATGTGACTGTCAGCGTGCTATTCTTTTTAATTTGACAATCCACTTGTTACGGCATTTGTTAAGATCTAGCCGTTTGAAATTATTAAATCTTTTGCAAACCTGTGCATGTTATTTTGCCACACATGCAACTGCCACCACCACCATAAACAATACATTCTTGGAACATTTACAATTATAAAACCCAAAAAATAACTCAAATCATTTCAGAGAGTAACTGATTATTCAGAGTCTTGAGGTGGATGGGAGAAGAAAAATGGGTGGCGATAAGAATTTTTGAAAATTGATGTCGAATCTCTCTCTCTCACTCTCTCTCTCTCTCTCTCTTTCTCTCTCATATACACAGATAGATAGACGGACAGATAAATGAATAGATGGATATAGACACACAGATATACTAACATGTCATATTTAAATCCGATTAACTTTTATTTGAAATTTGCATTGCATGTAATATGTATGTCGGCATGTATGTATGTGTGTGTAATTATATATGTACATATGTATGTTAGTATGTAAGTATGTTTATTTGTTTGGATGTATGTATGTATGCTTGGATGTATGTGTGACACCAAAGCTACCTATTAATGGTTATGATTATTATTAATTAAATAATTAACTAATTACAAGTGATGAGAATCTTAATTTATGTTTTTAACAATTCTCCAGCAGACACAACTCGTCTCTCTCTCCCTTGGCAGATATGCGGGCGCTGTTAACGTTTCCTCTCTTCCACAACATTAAAGATAAATATTTACCGTCACACAATATTTCCATAGGTGGAAAACTTCTTACTAAAGGACAAATATATTAATCTATATTTAGCAGGCCCCATCCATCAATTTTCTTCTCTATCATTATGTGCAAGAAGGTCAATAAATTTAACAATAATTTTATTAAATCAACAATCAAATATGCATATAAGAAATAAAATGAAAAAGATTTCTTGACATCAATATTTCCACGGAACCGTGTTCGAAAAAATTTAATATCTATACTGTTTTACATCTTAACACACGATTAAATAGATGTGTGTCAATACAAATCACGCAGGATAGTTCTTATCAGAGAACAGAAATGGAGTAATTAGAGATAAGCGATAATAACTTCTAAGTAATCTTGTATAGATGAAACCACAACAGTCCTTTTCACGTGCTTTTGTAACAATGTCAGTTCAAGCATTTCCTTAATTGCTTTTTAGTTTCATCACCTTACAACTCCTTTCATTCTGTTTTTCAAAGCGGTAAAAGAGCTAACGATTATTGATCTGTGACAGTTAACATTGAACTGCTATTGTTATTGCTTATAATTATTTTTTTTAAATATAAATTTAATGTTTGCGTGCATTTATTTATTTTATGCGTCGCTGTAGTTTTGACGAGAAGAGCCATTAAGTATTTCCGATTGAGATTAAGATTGGCTGAGTTTTTGAAGTGCAAAGGTCGAGAGAAGCAAAAAGCAGGTAATGCAAACTCAGCTGACTAAGAAAGACAGATGAGTCCACAGCCTCCGATTACTTGAAAGAAGTGAGAAAGACGGCTAGTTGGAAATAGAACTTTCTTGGTAGTTAGATACGAGAGTAAGAATTGATGAAGTGTTTGTTATTAGTATCCAGAGGTTAGAGACGATTTATTTTAAATTGGAGACACTGACCTTGGGCGACGAGGTGTGTCTAGTTATCAGTTAAAAGGGTACTTTAGATAGACAATGCTGATTCCGAACCATTTTCTGACCTTGATCTTCAATTTAAAAAAAAATGTGTGTGCCTGATAGCCTAATTTATGTCTTACTTTGGCTCAGGTATGAAAATGAATTGTTACCGCTAAACGAATTAAGGAGCACGTGTTTTACGTCATAACGTATGTTTTATAGGGGAGACTAAGTTGACTAAGAAAGGCAGATAACTAATGCACACATGACATAACGGGACAATAATTATGATTTTAAATAAACTTAATAAAGAGATAAAGTTAAATTAAAAAAAAAAAGAATACAACGAAGTTCCGATTAAAATAAAATACGTCTTTGTGGCGTCATCACAATTAGTGTGGACTCCTAGTGCACACTCTGTGGCAAAGCTAATGTAATGCAGTGCAGTCTTGTAATGCAATGTCTTTCGAGAGTTTTTGTTTTAACTTATCTTTCCATTCAGCTGACCAAGAGGAACCTGCCCCATTGGCTTGGAATAGCGTGGGCGTGTTGTCTCTGGTCTCTAAGTATGAAGCGTGGTTTGACGTTTTTCTTGACGCGGACCACGGACTGTGTAGAATTTGTAGATGTAGAAGTAGAAACGAACACACTTTCTTTCAGTTGGGTCAGCAACGCGTAGAAGAAGCGGTTACACGAACAGTCTTGTTCTTGAACCGGTCAGGCCACAACAAAGTGTCAGGCTGAAGATAAATAATAACATTTCTTATATCTCTTGCTTATTACATCTTTGCAACCAAAATGCGTCACTTGCACTAATTCAGACTGCGACAGATTATTTTAAAGGACGAGAGGGTATCTTGAATGATGAAAATATTACTATTTCTACAAGTCTATGATAAATACGTGCCTCTCGACTTGCGGACAATGGACTGAAAGAGAAATACCCTTTTCAGAGCAACCCCCGGTATTGTAAATAAACATAAAAAAATAACTCTGTCCTGGCAAATGTCAGACAGAGCAGTGGACTCCCTCTTCAAAGGCCAATACCCGTCTTATTAATTATTACACCACACACACACACACGCACGAACGCGCACGCACACACACACACACACACACACGCACACACACACACAGACACACACACGCACACACACACACACACGCACACACACACACGCACACACACACACACACAGACACACACACAGACACACACACGCACACACACACACACACGCACACACACACACACACACACACACACGCACGAACGCGCGCGCACACACACACACACACACACACACACACACACACACACACACACACACACCACTACTACTCTTGACCTTTTAAGACACGATGTGGAGGGTATTGATAAACAAAGAAAACTTATTGACAATATAATTAACTACCCACTGCACAGCAATTCAAAATTGATCAAGGATAAATAATGACACATACAACAAAGACATACAGAGATGCACAAACATATGTATATATCCACTGTTCACCAACTGGCTTGGCAGAATGGCAAACATTACAAATTGGCAGTCCATCCCAATTTAAAGGAGGTTATAAAAAGTGTAAAAAGGGAGTGCTGCCAACGGCTGTAGAGAAACAACAATAATTCTTTGGTAGAAATTCAGCTGGACATACATTAACTGTCTCCCACCTTAATAATTCCTCAGACTAAATTTTCCAATTACTGAATGCAATTATTTAGTCTACCACAGGTGAACAATGAACTCCGATTAACTCCCTTTAGAAGTTAGAATTAATTATATGCTAACAAATATATGTTGAATAGGAATATGCTCATTGCGGTATGTAACAGGTTCTTGTTTTGTTGAAGAGTACACAATAGTACAATCTGACTGTATGAGTGTTGCACGATTTTCGCTAATGGGATGCTAAAGAGCGTGCACAAAATATTAGTATGCTAATTGTCTGGTGCCGAATGAGATAGGGTGTTAAAGCGTTATGAGGGGAGACTGAAAAGATTACATCTTGCATCAGAGAAACTGAATGCGTTGGTTTTGAAAACTGATTACTATTGGCCAGCGACTTATTTGGAAAATGGTGTAGAATATTATTTTATGACCGTAATCTTGTTTTAGTTTATGGTTAACTATCTCTCACTTTCGCGAAATGTAGGATTGTTGGAATATTGTACAAGCGGGAGTTGGGGATGTGATGGTGGTGAGGGATCTAAATTAAGGCCAGCAGGAACTAGCAATTCCAGTCTAGTATACGAATTATAGTTTGTTTAATGGATAGAACTTTCTCAGCCCATCTAGCATATTTATCGATTTTTAATTCTTTAATTGTTATTATCTCTTTGTTGTTATCATTTCTGTGAAAAAGTAATTTGACGTATTCATTTTAATGATAAAATTTAATTGTCTTTTTTATTTATAATCGTAGTTTCGTGAATGTGTTACTTGTATCTGAATTCTCCATAATAGTCTTGTAATGTTAATCGTAATTATTTGTAAATAATGGTAGTGTTACTATTTGTGAATTCGTTATAACTAGTCGCAAATTGGAACAGAGCCGTAAAAAGTAAACACCATAACACTGACCTCTCTCTGAAAGTTCTTAGCAATCGAACTGTATCATTTATAATAACAAAAACTTTATCAAACAGGATTCGAGCGTCCCTAAGCAGTTTTAATAGAGGAGGTCACCAAAATTGCCTCAAAACTCCACAGAACATTTGGCGTTTGATGTTCACAGTCCCTCACTCTACTGTCCTCAAAATGAGGGAGAAGAATTGGAACATGATGCTCACGGCTCCTCACAGTGTGGACCTTAAAAACGCGTTTTCCGTTCACACACTGATGCTTTGAAATAATGAATGGCCCCTCTTTTTAGACCAAACAAAATAACCGCCACTGAGCATATTTGAAATTGCACAATGAAGGAAATTAGAGAATGACACCGGTAAATAAAAATAAATATTATTCTCCAAACCGTTAAAAGAACAAGCATATCAGTTTTATGTTACATTCTCTGTGCTAGTTACAATAACAACCTATACAAGACACATACTGGTTTTTATGCAACAGTACCTGGAGTGTAACTGTTTAGTAAGTGAAAATAGATCCTGGAAGTTAACTCCATGTTCGGTAACTTAATATAACGCTTAATAAGCTAAAAATAAAATTGTTCCATATTTTAGCATGTCTTGCAGGTTAGAATGTTACACAAGTTAACCTAATGTCCAACAAGGAAACATAATTATTGTCCAATCACATAAGGGTAAATATCCAGTTAGAACATAAAGTTCAGTAAATCAACATAATGTCTAGTGATAACAATGCGTAGTGGGATAGCATAATTATTGACCAGTCCGATAAGTGTAAATGTCCAGTCAAATAAGTGTAAATGTCCAGTCAGATAAGTGTAAATATCCAGTCGAATAAGTGTAAATGTCCAGTCAGATAACTGTAAATGTCCAGTCGAATAAGTGTAAATGTCCAGTCAGATAAGTGTAATGTCCAGTCAGATAAGTGGAAATGTCCAGTCAAATAAGTGTAAATGTCCAGTAAAAACATGTATTCAGTAATTTATTTTAGTGTTTAGTAATTTAGCAAAATGTGCAGTACGACAACACACATTTTATCTGGTCACATAAGAGCTAGTGCCCAGTAAGATCATAATGTCTAGTAAATTAGCATAATGTTTCGCGAGAACACAATGTCCAGAAAGATTTAACACTATATAGACAATTACATTCGGTGTCAGCTCTGTAAAATCATGGCAATGCTATAGAATGCATTACAAACACTTATTCCAGAAAACATTTAAAATTAAAGAACGGGGAAAACGGATTAATAATACCAGTCGAGTGTAATAAAGATGAAAATTAAAAAAGAGAGATCACTCTGACGTCTCTAAACTGGAAAATAAATGAAGAGCAGTTGATTTTGTCGGTATCTGAAAGTCGTGTTTAGTTTCGAATCTGTTAAAAAAAAAAAAAAAGGAATACTTCTGACGCCACAAATATCATTAAACCTAAAGAGTTGTCAAACTTTGACACCCTTGCCCTTTTTCTTCACCACCTCCCCTACAAGAAGGCATCCACAAAGAACGCACCTAACGCCACCATAGGCCTCTCCTACTCTCTCCCTCCCCCCCTTCTCTCTCTCTCTCTCTGTCTCTCCCTCTCTGTAACGTCAGTGTACACAATAAAAGCAGCGGAGAGACCTTGTTAGAAAAGTTTGCCATGCGACAAAACTGCTTTCAGTCTTGTGGAGATCTGTCTTGACACAACGGTTTTCTTCCTCCATGCATCTCTGACCTGCATTGCCCCGGGGCTTTGCCGCCTGCTTACGTCCCCTTCTCATAGGCCCCAATTTGCTCCCTTTTAATGGCCCAAGTCGCTCCGCCTTGGCAAGGAATGCGTTCGAAGTAACAAAAAAAAATCCTTGTAAGAAAGGGATCCCAACTGCTATCTCTAGTGCACAAGATTCGTGCCAAACCGCAGACGTTTGATAAATTCATCACGTTATAATGTTTATAAAGGTAATTTTTTGTATTCTAAAGTTACAAGAATAAATATTGAAATATGAACCAATGGATTTAATTATTAAAAATAATGGTGATGGACTTTCCATTTCAGCGATTTTTCTAATGTTGTCACTTTACGTCAACATTCTGGGGTGGGGTGTCTCTCACGTTTTCTCTTTTTATTTAAAAAAACAACGACAGAATCATTAATTAAAAGGATATTGACTAAATCCTTGAAATAAAAACTAAATCCCTACATAAAAGTACCTTGACTAAATCCTTGAAATAAAATCTAAATCCTTATATAAAAGGATCTTGACTACATCCTTGAAATAAAAACTAAATCCTTATTTAAAAGGACCCTGACTAAATCCTTGAAATAAAAACTAAATCTTTATATAAAAGGACATTGACTAAATCTTGAAATAAAAACTAAATCCTTACATAAAAGGATATTGACTAAATCTTGAAATAAAAACAAAATCCTTACATGAAAGGATATAGATTAAATCCATGAAATAGAACTATTACCATCGCTAGTGACTAGATATTTCGCTTCCTGAACGAAACTGATCGCTCGTTAGTGTTGGTTGGGGGGTCGTTTTCATTGTGATCAATGAACCGGAAAGGTGACGTCATTACTGTCACTTAGCACGGAAAGCAAGACGACATGTTTTGAAATGAGTGTGGTGTTTGAAAATGGGATATCCAGAAATAATGAGTATAAAGGGAGGGATTAATGTTTGTTTACTTTAAAAAAATACAAGTAAGCATACAATTAAAACAGGTGAGAAGATGCATTGTTGTTTAGATTGTTTTGTTTTGTTTGGGTTGTTGGTTTGCTTCCAAATTTCAGTTGATTTTAGTTTCAAACAAATGCAAGAACCAACCAAGAGAGATACTTATGATCTGGAAAGGTATTAGGTATGTGGATGGGAAGGGATGATGGACTGAGTGGGCGTGAGAAAATTTTTTGGGTGTAGTTGTTTTTGGTTTTTTTGCAGCAACTAATGATCTAACCTTTTCGATATGCAGTTCATCGCCCTGGTCGTTCAGATTAGGACTATATTGAGAAGTAGAAATTATACCTACATTTCCTTGTTTGTATTATATACTACTACTACTGCCAATAACAATAATTTTATAAACACTAAATCCTATAAAAGCTTTACGCTCTTTATTTACGTTTATTACACATACAGTCCACAAGGTCTTTTAACTACTTAATCGCACAGGAAAACTAAAGGTAGTGTAAGAAAATAAAACTGCGTGCAAAGTAACAATATACAGCACTTTAATTATATACAAAGAACGCGATTACTAAAATTAACGAACAAACCGTACAGTTTAAAGAAGCAAATGACACATAATATTCGGTAGCATCGACATCTTATGTCGATACACTGTAGATGGAGGAAGCACATTCATTTTTGACAGCTTACTTTATACAACTGAGTATCAAGAGCGTGCAGATGACTACACAGGTGCCGACTTGTGGCAGTGAGCAGGAGGAGTAATCAAACGATATACAGAAGTGTGTTCTTGTTAAAACATAAAACCCGACGCAAGCAGTTCCTTTTGAGATCGAATAACAGTTTATGGCACCGAATAAAGGGGGATAATCTATCAGTGTACAATGTAGTGATCTTGTTAAAATCCAACACACTGGAGTAGCGTGCTCCTGTTAAAATGCAACACACTAGAGTAGAATGCCCCAATTAAAACCGTGACACACTGCGCTTTTGCCTAAAGTAGTCGGGTCATAATACATAACTTTTAAAAACACCTCTGAATCATGTTACCTATAATAGTAATGGCTACCACAACACACTTAGACAAAGGAAAACAAAACACAATGGACACTAAAAATACCTTACTAGTGCCTCGCTTAAAACCTTTCTGCCTCCTAACGATTCTAGTATGACAGCAAATTTCTCTCTCCAGAATTTCCGCCTCACCGAGTATCGAAAGTCGGCCACAACGTCAAAAGCGTTGTTCATCCAGCGAGTGCGAACTCGTTCAGGACAACCCAATCAAAGTCAAGAGAGTTTTTCATCCAGTGAATGTGAACTCATTCAGGGACAACCATCAGAAACCACGTCAAGAGTGTTGTTCATCTAGTTAGGGTGAATTCGTTCAGGGTAACCCGGTCAAACATTACATCAAGAGCGTTGTTCATCCATTGAGTGTGAATTCATTCAAGGACAACCCAGTCAACCATCACGCCAAGAGCGTTATTCATCCAATGAGAGTGAACTCGTTCAGGGACAACCCAGTCAACCACCACGCCAAGAGCGTTATTCATCCAATGAGTGTGACCTCGTTTACGGACTATTTAACCTTGAAGACCGAACCCGGTTTTGGAGATGTTGAGTACGAGCTATTGCTAAACAATAAGAGAGTTTTAGACGGGTGCGTTTCCTTATTTATTATTTTGTTTCTCCTACCCGCCTAGCAACGTCCCTCACTCATCCTCACTCTCCATGGTGCTGGCATTCACTCCATTTTTTTCTTCTTGCGTCACTGAGTGTTAAAAAAAGGATAATGGATAAATGAGCGGGTTTTTTTTCTATGCTGACGTATAGACAAATAGGTCTGTCATAAATCTCGGTATCTTTGTTGGGTGAGTGAAATCACGTCATGATCAGCAAAAGGAATATTTGGGTAGATTGTAACAAATAGAGAAAGAAAGAAAGAAAGAAAGAAAGAAAGAAAGAAAGAAAGAAAGAAAGAAAGAAAGAAAGAAAGAAAGAAAGAAAGAAAGAAAGAAAGAAAGAAGATGCAAAATAGCAAACATATATACAGACAAGAAAAGAAGACGCAAACAAATCATGACCAGATTAAGAGAAGGAGTGAGCGATTAATAAACAGATGAATGGATGGATGATAGATATACAGATAGATAGATAGATAGATAGATAGATCTAAGATAGATAGATAAATAGATTAGTGTGACTCCTAAACCACCTAGTTAATTATTATTAATAATAATAATAATAATAATCTATAACTAATTACAAGTAATGTAAATCTTAATATATGTTAATAATTCTCCAGAAAACACCACTCTTTTCTCTCACTTGGTGGATATACAGGCGCTGTGAACGTTTTTCTCTTCCACAACATTAAAAACAAACATTTACCGTCACAATATTTCTGTAGGTGGAAAACTTCTGTCTAAAGGAGAAGACAAATCCATTATTAATCTATATTAAGCGAGCCCCTATTAACCCATTGTCTTTCCAACATAATTATCAATATGTGTAAGAATGTCAATAAATTTAACAAGAAATTTATTAAATCAAATATAATCAAAGAGCATTGATATTTACATCACTTCACAACAATGTTTGATTAATGCTGGACAATCGTTCAGTTTATCCTAGCATAGAAATAAGCAGTCAATAATATAAATATATATTCAAGTTCATGGAAATGAGAGTGGAGTTTTAGAGAAATAGTTAAAGACAATAAACCTAACCTGTTCAAAGATGACAGCTATCGCCAGCATGTGTTTCATAATCACACAGTTTGCAACAAGTCACTGCCTTTCATATCTAGGTGAGGTCCCATATACCCCTTCTAGAGACACGTTACACAACTGCTCCAGAATCTTTGATGAGCTCTCCAAACATGCCATAGAGAATCGTCGTGAATTTCACACGCATTATCAAGCACATCAAGTGGTATGTTCGAAGTTTCATGTGCATTTACTCAACACACCAAGAAATCTTGAGACCAAACTCATGCCACAAATCTCCGCTGTATTGGTTCTCAAGTGGAATTCACAGGAATCAACTTACAGCAATGCGTTTTACTGACAAGTTGACCACAACGCCTGATGCACACACCAAGTTGATCACAACGCCTGATGCACACACCAACGTAATAAAGTAAAATACAAGCAGTCAGTGTAGCGTGAAGTTACAACCAAAAAAACAAAAGGCTTGCTCTGTTCTGCAAAAGTCAAATTAAGCAGAGCTAAATTCCAGGCATAGTTCATCTCTAAACTCCTTTCTCTCTTACAAACATTCTCAACTTCCAAATCCTGCAACAATTTCATTAGTCTAATACATACACAGTATAAGGAACATAGCATCATGTACAACGCAATCAAATTAGTGAACATAGAAATAATGGTTCAATTACTTAAACATTCTCCAATTCCAATCATAGATCATTAGCAACATGTTCAACATATTCTAAATCCTTCTTCTTTTATCAGTCAGCTATCTGACTGATAAACCATAAGCTAACGATTGCCTTTATTACCAGACTAAAGTTATGTTCAAATTCAAAGTGATTAGAATAAGGTACTTTCAACAACAACAACAACAACAAACTTCCGGCCCATCCCATTGGATGACAAGTGTTAAACTATTAGTCAGAAAAACTACTCATTCAGTTGGAACTGGTTTGGACTGCATCAGCAATTTTCTAGCATATTCTCAACTGGAGTTGTTTACTCCAACTTATACACTTACAAAAATATCAGCATAAGGAGTGCCCAAGGTCTGGTCACTTTGACAATTTAACAATTTATATAACAATTAAATCTAGAAATAGGCAAATTTATTTCGCCAGATAGATAGATAAATAGACAGACAGACAGATAGATAGATATGTTTTGTTATACATACATATCTTCCTTTTAAGCAATTTTATATGTGCATAAACACTTAGTTGATATGTAATTATACATTCGTTGTAATTTGTGACTCCAAACATGGATAGAATAACAGTTGAATGAAAAAAATTGGCGATTGTAGATCGACTTGCGACAACGTACCTCCCATCCAAATGCCCGCTCCCAACCTGTCCAACGTTTTTGGTTAACTCTAATAGTTCCAGCAATGTAACATACATGTCATGAAAACAAAATATAATTTTAGAACATCCCCGTTCTGATTTCTCGTCTTAGCATTCAAGCATGGTCTTTTGTTTGGAAATTTCCACAACCTTGACATTGTTTTAATGACATCTTCCAACCCTATTACAAGAGCATATTTATGTAAGGGCGTTAATCGCACAAGTTTATTTCTTCGAAACGTGTTAGCTCGATCTTCAGCGGACGCCCCCTCCCCTTAACATTTGCACTGCTAAAAAAAGAAAAAAAGAAAGAAAAGATTCACAATCTAAATTTTTACATAATTTTCTAAACAACAAATGACGCCCGACTTCGTGACTCTTCTTCGATTTGAACTCTTTTTGGATTGCTACCGTCTGGAGAGTGGAAAGGTTAAGTCGATTTAATTAACATACAACCTAGGAGCAAGCAAGACTGAATCTACAACAAAAATAAACACATGCGTTTTGAACTAAGCTAAATAAATAAATAAACAAAGTACGAATTATTGGCGCAGTTCCATTTTTAACCTAACTTCTCGTGAAGTCTGAAGAATAGGCCACCCCACACACCCAACTCCCTCCAATAACGTGACCGTTGAAGTTTAGAACGCGCAATAGTAGGCCAGACACAGTGGAAGAGAACAGGCAGTCATCAATTACAGTTGATAAGATCGGCTTCTGTTGAAACGTGGACGGCACGCAACCATCTGACTTCGTTCTCCGGGGGTCAACTGGATGTGTTAGGGGAAACCAGACTAGCAGCTTGTTTTGTTTGTTTGAGGTTGTTTTTCTTGGGGGGTGGGGGGAGGGGTTGACTGGACTGACAGAGAGAAATTAAAATGAAGCAATTAATCCCGTTTCCCAGATAGATCATTTTGTTTTCCCAGATAACGACAAACACGCAAAAAGTGTGGGTGGGGTGAATTTTATATGGTGATGCCTACATCGTTTGTGTGCATTTAAATCATGCGCTGAACACCTCAACCTTAAATCTTATACACAGTTGCAGAGCGCATTTTGCTTCATTGTATGTAGGCAATAGCGCTTAAGTCAGATCGTCTGCTACACTTTGACCACAATTTTCCTTTCTCTGCCAAAGGAAGGTGTTTGTGCTGGCTATCTAGGCAATCTTGCTAGGGATCTGACACAAAAAATAACTGCGACACATCAGTGGGTCACGTGTTCCTGACGCGTTTCGAAAGGTGCATTGGCAGTGGAAAAGTCAAAATCGGTTGTATATAAACTGGAGTCTGCTCTCTAATACAACAGTCAGCGCGAAAGCGGCGGAAGCCGAAAGCGCCCCCCCCCCCTACATGAGCAAGCAAGCCAATACAAGAAATTCCCCAAACCACGATTGAGTAGGACGCCATTTTGCCTATGACGAAAGCATTTGCTGCTTGCTGACGTAAAGGTACAAGTTGAGTAACTTGCAAAGAAGATTTTAGGTGTTAATGATGCAGTTCAATGTCAATGAATTAATAATAATAATTCACTATGATTGAGGTCTGAAAGAAATAATTCCGTAATCTATCTAGGCTGTTGTTAATTTGCATTATTTAAATTAAACTTATATCCTGACTGTGATTAAACCAGAAACATACAGTAAGTATCTCTCAAAATGAACCTTTTCATTCCACCTGCTACTGACCTATTTTCTAGTCCGCTAAACTGTTGTCATTTTTCAACCATCCTTTCATTACTGTTGGCATCATTCGCTAAGACCTTTGACCTCACGCGTAATAGAGTCACTAACAAATCCTCTCATTTCCTTTCAATTTAAATAACAATACTTGGGAAAAACACCGAATAATTATTTGCTTTGTTATTAAATTGTTTCAGTCAGTAATATAAACTCCACATTCCTTCAAGTTTGAAGAAAAAATAAAGATGTTTGTGAATTCATTGTGCAGCATGCACCCCTCCCCAACTCACTACTGTGGCTTGACAAGTCCTTATGAAATTACGATCTTCAATCTAGAGTGGGAGAACTGACTAAGTGACTAGACATATCTCCTTTGAATTGAATGCAAAATTACAACAGTATTTTCATGTAAAATGTAGTGATACCCCAGTTGGTTTTTCAAATTTTTATATATGCTATTGCTTAGTAAAACATTAAAAAAATAACAGCTAATCATATTTAAGAAAAAAGACAATCAAACTACATTAATAATACACATCACGTTCCTTTCAAGTGCAAGGTTATTTGTTCTTGAATTTTCAACCCTGGCTAGCTGGTCTCGCAACGTAGTGAAGGAGTTTAGAAAAGGTGTCGTCTCATGCTGCTTGCCATTTCTTTCAAAGGTTCGCCATGTTACGTTTGTTACGTCAAACCATGCTAGTGCTCAGTTTTAACTCACTCAAGATGGCCGATTATAACATTATGCCTGTTGATACACAGCAAAGAGTGGACTCTTAACAATTAACTAAACCACACATGCTAATGCAAATAGTCTAACAGTTGGAATGTCAGTTCGACAGCTTCATCTGCATCTGCATCTGATACTGCACCATCAAAACATTCCAAGTCCAGTAATGTCTGTTAGTGGGCAGCATTTCTAATATGAAGATGGAGATAACCCCAGGACGCAGACAAATTAATTGTAACCCAGGGTATTTTTCTATTCATGAACTATATCATCATTATATACTATAGTAACTATACACAGTGGAGGAATTAAGCATTAATTAGTTACCCCAAACTGTATTCGAGTACCTGACCCAGAAGCGAGGTACGCAGTGATATTTTTTTTAAAAAATCTCATTACTAACAAAATATATACCATCTATCTCTATAATTGCTTGATTAATTATGTTCAGGGGCGGGGTGAAGACACTTTAAATGGAGGATAACTGTTATTGTGCTAAAGAAATACTTTTTATATATTTTAATCAATACTAAATGATGAAAGTGACTAATATATTTTATAATTTGCTCTGTCTTGTTTTATAGATTAAATGAAGTATGGACTGCATAATATAGCATTTTATCCTAATTGATATTTTGCTAACATACTTTAATTAATTATTATTTATTATGTGAAGCGCTTTTCAAACTGAAAACTACTACTGAAAGCAATTACATACCAGTGGTACTAGTAATAATTAATAATTAATTTCTAAAGTGATCAAAGAGCCTTTCAGATGAAGAGTATAATTGAACCAAAATGCCAGTTCACCAATAAATTGAAAAGCTAATAAATTAAACTATACACACAACAAAAAAATGCACTACTCTGCAAGGTAAATGTTACTGATGTTAATTAATTAAAGTACAACTTTAACTTTTACATTGTTTATATATAATTTCAATCTTAAAAATTCGAAACATAAATGTTACTCTACACGCAATATCAGAATTTCTATCAAAATAATTATTGTTTATTGTTATGACTTGAAGATGAGTTTGAGAGAGTGTACATGTGATGTCTGGTGGAGTGGGTGGTCACAATAAATGGCATTTCGTGTAAACGGGCAACCCTCTCCTCCAGAAAGGTAGGAGACTTAGTTGCAGTAGAGGTCAAGCATCCTCTTCGGCTCGTATTGGCGGGCTGGATGCCGTGGTACACTTCAGCAATGGCACAGGCACGTGGTTTATATGCTGGAAAGCATGGCTGTATTTCATGCAACTTGTAAACATTACTTTTAGCTATTCCTGTTATTAAATTGTTGTTATCTTTCTTAATTAATTCCTTGGATGACCCTTAATTCGGATCAATTAAATAAATGAGTGATAATTAAGAGGAAGAGATAATATTCGTTGGTCCTAGAACCAACGTTAATTAGGTTACTCGTCATTATATTAAATTAAGTAATTGTCCAGTAAGTTATTGCAACATGTATTAATATAGTGATCAGTGGGGTACACACACACACACACACACACACACACACACACACACACACACACACACACACACACACATACACACACACACACACTCACTCACTCACACTCACGCACGCACGCAAAAACATATATATATATATATATATATATATATATATATATATATATATATATATATATCAACATTATTTGCATTCGGCATTGTCGCAATCGTTAAAACTTTGAAGAAAGATTAGTATTCAGCAATATGATCACAGACATTAACATTATCAGATTCACTTAGTCAAAGCAACAGGAATTAGTTTGTTAAATATGTCTGCCAACAGCATTTGAAAACCCAACCCACTGTTGTAGATAAAAAATTCTAGCTTTCAGAGGGACCCTGCATAGTTCAATAAATATCTCTGGAAGAGTGATCGTGGCCCGATACTTGAATTGATGACCATCAGAAATACAGCATGGATGATAGAAGGCGATGTCGGATAGTAGGAAGAGGGTGGGTGGGGGTGAAATGGCAGTGAATGGGAGGAAGGGTGAGAAGTGCTGCTCAGTCTAGACACCACGTAAATATTTTGCCCAGTCGTCATTATATCGCACAGAGTGGCCAATTATTGCTCATTTTTGTGTCTCAGGTCAGAGGGATTAGTCGTACATACAAATATTATTCGAAACTGAAATGACTGAGTCCTTGAAATCTTTGCTGTGCATCTTCTATTGCGGTCGTAATGTTTCTGCATTTGAGATGGTATTTGGTGACCAATCTTGCCTTCAGTTTTCCCTTATTTTGTGCTGCTGCTGTCCTTTGGCTTATTTTTCTTCTAGTACACTCTATTTTCTTTTCTATTCTTTTCTTCCATGGTGTTACTGATGGTTTTGTGTTTGAACTGTGTCTGGCCTTATATATCTTTCAATTACCTTTGCGGTGGCGTATATTAGACTGTTGGTGCCTGTGATATCTTCTGTGGGGATACTTTTTAGTACTTCATTTGCATTCTCAATTGCTGTCCTTAGAGCTTTGTTGTTTTGCAGCCTTCTTGTTGGGGTTCTGCCTACATGTGACTTATTTTTGTCCATGAAACAAGCGTTGTTGTTCTTCAGTGAAGGCGCATGGAATTTCGCAAGTGTGGTTGTCAACTGGAATTGACTTTTGTGAGGTTGTGGAAGTTTCATTTTTTTTATTATTATTGTTCGGCCTCATTCCACGACTTCTGTTTTGACTGTCGGTTGTGGTCTCCATCAAAATATTAATAATAATATTCTCCGCACTTTCGTAATTACCATCATTATCATAACCATCGGAGCTATTGTCGTTGTCCATCGTCGTCATTGTCGTGTTGATGGTGACGACGTGACGATGATGACGATGGTGAGTCATGGCAATACGCTGATTGTTACAATATTGATGATAAGTATGAAAAGGTATAGCATATTCAATGTCTTATCGCAATAACGGTATCTTTATTGGATAAATTTAAATGTCGATAGTTTTCTGTGCGTGTGTGTGTGTGTGTGTGTGTGTGTGTGTGTGTGTGTGTGTGTGTGTGTGTGTGTGTGTGTGTGTGTGTGTGTGTACATATAATCTAGCTAGCTAGCTATAACTTAATTGTTTTTGAACGAGATAAGTAGAGTGATACTTAAACTACATCACCCAAGACCAAACATTTTTCACCTAACAGATTCTTCCATCCTACTTAAGGTTTGTCTGGCCGAGACGTAAACATCGATTCGGTCATTTATTTCACCGTAATCATCCGCGTGCGCATGCGTGAAGACGCAATCAGTGCACAAGCAGACAAAGCGTTCAAAGTCCCATCGACTTGTGAGGCCTGCGACGTAGAATAGCGCAAACTCTCTCTCGCACAGCAGAAATCCAGCTATTCTGCGATGCCAGAGTGCTTTACGATATAACCATCTTAAAACTCCTCTTGTCAGATTTCCTGAAGGGTGCTATCTGTCTTCGGTCGCTCTTTTCCACTTGAAACGTAGAGAGCTAGAGAAAGGGAGAAAGAGAGCTAGAGAAAGGGAGAAAGAGAGCTAGAGAGATAAAGGCTGATTAGTGGATCACATCTCAACAACGGGGAATATTTGTTTTCGCATCATGTCCCTTTTCTGCATCCGTTCCAGATAAATGAAGAAATGTGAAACAAAGCGTCTTAACATCCAAGTTCTCTTAACTTCTTCTTAAATTTATCAAAACAGCATTTTTTCTTTCAATTCAGTAAAATTCCGTTAAATAAATTAAATAAAGTGATTGGATTTTTTAATTATTTAATTGGTATACACCTCTGACTACACTGAATTAGGTGATAATAGTAATTCTCATGTACATTTCACTTCACACGGCTAGACAATATACTTTTCGCCAGGATAATACAGTTATTCATATAAATAACAATGAAAAGGAGTGTGTGCTTATAAATTTACTTGATCGGACGTCGGTTTCTGCTATATTCTTTTGTACTGTTCTTTCTAGTCACTGAAAGCACCCGAAGTTAGAAAATTAGCATTTTAATTTGATCGGTTTTCACCGTCTCTCTCTATCTCTCTGTTTCTACCTGTCTCTAAATTTAAAATAGATAGTCTGTTTAGAATGCGTTAAAATATATCTAGTTAGCTAGAGGGAGAGAGATGTATTGAGAGAGAACGGAAAAAGGAGGAATAAAGAACAATAAAAATCTGAAGTGTGAGAGACAGACAGAGATGGAGAACAAAGGCAGAATAAGAACAGAAAGATAAAATAAAATTTGCAGAAAGAGAAAGACAGAGATGGACAACAAAGGCAGAATAAGAACAGACACAATAAAAGATTTCAAGAGAGAGAGAGAAATGAATAACAAAGGCGGAATAAAAAGATGTAATAAAAGAAATAGATGTAATAAAAGATTTCAAGAGAGATGGAGAACGAAGGCAGACTAAAAACAAACACAATAAAAGATTTCAAAGAGAGAGAGAGAGAGAGAGAGAGAGAGAGAGAGAGAATGATGGAGAACAAAGGCAGAATAAGAACAGAAAGATACAATAAAGAAAGCAAAAGGTTTATCGTATGTCATTCAATCTGTTGTTCCATGTGTTAGAATTACGAGCTTAAAAAATGAGCGCCAGATCTATCAGGCATAATCCATACAAAATAAACACTGGAAATGCTTGAAAAAATTCCCTTATAGTTTTTCTTTGCTACCTGACAGAGGATGCGGACGAAGACAAGACGTTTCGAACTAAGACAACATCAAAAGAATCCCTGTGACAAGGGAGACACGGAAATCTCGCCCAGAATGAGATCTCGTCTTGCGTTTTACCCCTGCGAGAGAATCTGTTGGTTTTTGTTCGACAGCTGTTGATGTAGCACAAGACAAGGTTGGCGAGAGCTGCGGATCTTCACGCCACACACAGGTAGTGGGCGTTGTTATGTTCGACTGTCAATTTCTATTTTTAAGATTCAACAAAGTATCATTAAAAAACTAATGTTTAAGTTGTTAATGCTTTTATTCTTTTTTTATTATTAAGAAAGGTATTGTTTCCATGCATTGTATATTATACGAATTATATTTAAATTTTGTTTTATTTATTTTCTTACTGATTTAAGAATTTGCTTACTCTTGAGTGATGACGATATATAGTTCCTTTATTAATTAATTTCTTTACTGGTGTTGGTTAGTTGGAGAAGAATTAAAAACAAAACTAAACATTTCGAAATACGACAAAGCTAAAAATGTAATTACTGCACTGATTGAATAGTAACAAACTGTTTCGCTACAAGGAAATATTTATTGCACTGATTGAATAGTAACAAAATACTTCGTTACACGGAAATATGTATTGTACTGATTGAATAGTAACAAATTGTTTCGTTAGCCGGATGCGTAAAAAGAAACGAGAATTTTTTTTTAAAAACATATACAGGTACTATTTTTTTTACACCACACAAATATTACTACTACTACCACTGCTATCAGTAATAATAACGTGACTTACAAATGTTCTGAATTTTATTTAAAAATAAATACTAAGCTCTTTACGATAGTAAAAGAAACATACCGTAATGTACAATACAAAATAAATGTGTTTAAAATATACAAAAGTACACAGTAATAAAACAATTAAGGTAATGCATAATGAACGTGTACATTATTACATATCACAAAAGCAGACGTGGCACATACAGATGTAACATAGAAAATTTCGAATTAGGCAAGATATGTAATAAAGAAAAAAGTCAACAAATACGGACTGGTCATTTGGGTGAAAAGATGTGTTTATGAAACATGGTATAACAGTGTAACTCTCTCAGTTTTTTGAAGCTGTCCGTTGCAGGTGGCAGAACCCTGATAGGAGAGAGAGCTTGGATCTCATATTCTTGACATGCTGAGGTTACCTGTATCTGGAGAAGATCGCACCGATTGAAATGGACTATACTCAGGGCTGGATGGGGGGCTTTGGGCTAGATGGGGACTGCCAGAGAGAAATATAGCAGAGAGAAGGTGACCTTGTGCTTGAATCAGTAGTGAACAGGATTTAAGTGTGTAGAGTGGAGAATAAGAGCAGTGTATTTGGTTCTAAGGACTTTCGGAGTGATCCAAATAGCTGCCCTTTGAATTTTTTGAATGTCTACAGATGTTATGTCGATGAAATGTAGACGAGGTGCTTAAGGGCTTAATTTACTAGTGGGTATTGTGAGGGCATGTATGATAAGTTTAGTGATTTTAATTCGCTGATATTACTTTTGAAATAAGCTTTTAATTTAGCTGTATTAAAATGTTTAACAGAAATGTTTAACATTTGTTGTGATGAACGTATAGAGAGGTAAATTCACGCATAAACACTTTTCTTTTTTCAGAATCGTCTCACTATATTTCAATTTATATTTTGACATTATCATATTTTGATTTATATGCTGTTTATTTTTCAAATATGTATTAATCAGGATCCAATTAGTTGCCTACATTTGTGCAAAATTCTTATAATTATAATTAATGATCAAATTGATTGCAGCGTGGCTGTGCTAGCCACACTACAGTTTGTTCAAGTAACAGTATGTAGAGCATATATATCATTTGATTGCCTGCGAGTATGTCCAAATAATTATCATTAAAGATAAATTTGATTGCCCATATGCACATGTGCATACATCCCTCTTAATTATCATTCAAGAATCTTACACGTCGCAAAACCATACTTTTAGTACCGAATACCAATTTGATGCCTGTGAGGACAATCCGCATTGCTGTCAATGATGATCGATTTAACTGCATACTTGTGAGTACAATCCACATATCGTGAATGGCCAGTCGTACCGAGAAGTGGTCGTAATCACCGGCTATCGAAAGATTAATTTGATAGTCTATATTATGTATTCTGAATTCAGCGCATTGAGAATTAAGTGGTTGAACAGCATCCAACCAAGTCTAAATGTTGATTCAAACTTGCAAAACAGTATTATCGCAGATTCTACAACGGATTAAATAATATCAGTTATAGATGTGTTTTTCTCAATGGACTCGAACGGTATCATAAACCAGAGAGCGTTTCCAAGCATGAAAATTAATTTTTGTTTTCAAATTTCTACAATGACATTTATTCAAATTTCTACAATGACTTTGAAGTGTCTAACGCTCTATTTTACATTGTGCCAATCATGCAATAACAGTTAATAATACTAGATGCTAACAAAGGCATATATATCTTCTTGCAGAATTTATTGGTGTTGATGGACTTTTGTTATTATTCCAATGCTCAGTGGGTGATGTGAATCTGTTGATCTCAGAACACTAAAGTCGAAAGTTACAACTCCTGCTTGATTCCACATGGAATCTCACTAAGTCAAAGCCTGGAAATTCACTCAGATTGCTATTAAAATTTATTTATTTAAAACTGGAAGTTCAACTCGAAGTTCACACTCCATCCGGTTCATTTAGGCCTAGATCTCACTTCTAGCTACGGGTTCCTACACCACGTGTCGTAAAGGTTTCAACCCTTTCCTAAAGTGATTTACCGTCACATCCCAAATGTATGATGACGTAATTTAAATTTTAAAAACACCATGTCATTCAAATTTGAAGAATATATTTTATTTTTAATCGGAAAAGGAATAAACAAAAAAACAGTGAGTTAAAAGTATCTAATCAGAAGTGGAAGGTATTACTTTTTTAAAATTATTGTTTTAGGGGGAAAGGTGTGCACGCGTACGTGCGTGTTTGTATGTGTCATTGCATTCACGTGATGTGTCTGAGACAAATTCAGTTTTGTAGCAATTCCTCTAGTAGCGACTGTGGTGTCGTTTTACTTTTCTTTAATCGCTTAACGTTATTTATAGCCTCACAGCATGCTGCATATATTCACCAAGCGTACTCATTGCAAGAAGGAAAAAAAATAGGACTAAACAAAAAATATTTTTTTTAATGCTCGGATCGCATCATGCACTAAGGTTTGAGTAGTCCCCCCTCCCTCCCCACCGATACCTGTATTAACAAAGGACAGCCTCTTGCTTCGGTAAACCAACTATTATTGAAATTAAACTGCAAATTTTGCATTTCAAGTACCTATTCTAAGAAATATTAAAATGATTAAGTAAGTTTCCCATTTATCGAATCCGTCATTTCTAACCTAGTGCCACAGCCATTCAGTAAAAAAAGTTCAATTTCACAAGCGTTTTAGAGAAGATCCTTTAGGAAAGAACAGTAAAATTTAGAGGCAGTTTAATTTTATTTTTGTTTATTTTGTTTATTTTCTTGTTGCGGGTTGGAATGGATTATTTATTTCTATAATTCAGCCTAAAGTTCCGAAATGTTCACTTTATTAGCATAACGGAGAGAAGTCAATTTCGATAACAATGCTAAAAATAATAGAGTGCTATTAAAACCAAACTCTGGATAGTTTAACCTAGGTACTCGCTAAGATATCAGCTTGTTGGATTGCGGATAGTTACGTACTAATCGCTTGCAAAACACGCCTTTGTGCGGCCATATACTTTGCAGAAGTTTACAATTGCTTGCTTCTTTTTTTTAATCATCGTCGTCGTTATCATTGTTGTCGCCGTCATCATCATCGGCATCATTATCAATGTATTATTGTCATTATTATTATGATTTTAATAATATTAATGCATAGTTAGAGTATTATTAATCACAGTACTGACAACAGTAGCGTGTATGCTTGCTGCTTCTGTTGGTTATTGGCATCGCTTGTTATTAACGTTATTGTCGGGGATTTTTTAGTTGTTGTTACTGTTCTTGCTTTTGTTGTATTTTACAAAATTTCCTGATTGCTAGAGACAAACGTAATTCTTTTCCTCACTGTTTGCTTGTGCAAGTTACATGCCAATGAAGACTGATTTGATTGACATTCTGAGGCATGACGTCATTTACCTTTAATTTTGACATAGGACAACGAGTTGCTCTTGCTGAAACGTGTTCACAGAGTAAAATTACACACAGAGTAAAATTACACCCACTCGGCCTTTTCTTCACAACTATCCCTCCAAGTACACCCCTCACCCCTGAATATTTTTTCAAATACATCTTAATTCCAATTTTAATTAGTGGTGTCATGTGCATACGGAACATCGTAGGAATTCCTGTTTTAAAGTCTGAGGGGAAAAATGTTGTAATAAACAATCTTTAAACTTTATATTTGAAAAGAGAAAGCAATGAGGAATTTCTAACCTAACAATGAGAAAATTTCAAACAATTACAAATTTAATTGTAAATAAAAATAAAAATAGAAAACTTTATAATTAAATAATGTTTGGATTAGGATGTGATATATTAGAGAAATAGGTGGTGTTTTTTACAAATGGTTTTTCATTTTAAAATAGTTATGTATGGCGGTGATGGTAGTGTGAGTGAGTGTGTGTGTGTGTGTGTGTGTGTGTGTGTGTGTGTGTGTGTGTGTGTGTGTGTGTGTGTTTTGAGTGCATGCGTGAGTACATGTGGCATATTATCTTAAAAGCATAAAGTAATATTATAGCATTTCCTTTTTAACAAACCTATTTCTTGCGCCAACTATGGTTATTAATTTATTGAAACTGTTTATTAATGTGTTGCTACTATTTATGAATGTGTTGATTATTGTGCTGATATTGTTCATTAATGTGTTTATACTGGTAATTAATGTGATGATACTGTTCATTAATTGTTATTACTGGTGATTGATTATTGTGCTGATACTGTTTAATAATGTGTTAATACTGTTGATTAATGTGCTGATACTGTTTATTAACGTGTTGATACTGCTTTTTAATGTTTGATACTGCTTTTTAATGTTTGATACTTTTTTAATGTGCTGATACTTTTCATTAATTGTTATTACTGGTGATTATTGTGTTGATACTGTTTAATAATGTGTTAATAATGTTTATTAGCGTGTTCTTACTGTTGAAAAATATGTTGATACTGTTTATTAATGTGCTGAGCGTGTTTATTAATTTGCTGATGCTGGTAAGCATTTTATTGATGTTACTTATTAATTTGTTTATTAATGTGCTGATATTGTCTATAAATTGTTTTGATACTCTTTATGAAAATCATGACACAAATAATTAATTTGTTAAAACTTCTATTAATTTGTTGATAATATTTATTTTTTGGCATTTATTAGATTTTACTTCTTTTGCATTTCGTGTTAATTTTTTTTAAAATGAAAATTATTTTGCATTTGTTCACATAACTTCAACAAAATATTTGTCTTAATATTTCTTATTTTGTTCAACAAACAAACGAAAATGCATCAGTGAGTAAGCCAAAGGCTTCATTCTGAATTTGTGTCGTTCTCATTAAAGACGATTTCTGTAAAATTCACACTGTCCAAAAGGGACGCATAGCCCATTAATATTATATACTGACTGATATAATACATATATTAGAGAATGCTAGCCAAACGGCTGGGTTTCTTGTATGATGTCACACGCAACGATACCTTAAAGCTTTTTTAGTGTTACGGGAGAGAGTTTGTGTGACCTGTATCTGCATGTGTTTGTTCAGGCTTGTCGCTGTGACCTTCTATCTGTTAGAAAGAGGCAAAAAGCTTGGTCCACCATCTGAATGGCTGAATGAGTGATGAATACGAGATGAGCCGGGGGTGGGTGGGGGGGGGGTGGAGGAGGAGAGAGAAAGTTTTGGGGAGTCGAGAAAATGAGCGATCATGTAAATGAATGATGGTATTTAAGTGCGTTTGGTGAAAAAATAATTTAATTTATTATTGTCAGAATTGAAAACTTTAAAAAAAAAACAACAAAAAACCACTATTTCCCACAAATTATTGAATAAAGTTGAAAAATCTCTTCAAAGTTGCTCACTCAAAGAATTTTAATTTAATGAGAAAACCACACTTTAATTCAACTTAGTTACCTAATGGCTGCAATTTAAAATAAAATTTTTGCACGTCGACCCTTCCCAAATGCGCACGCAGCGGGAAGGGGGGGGGGGGGAGAGAGAGAACTACCATTAACATTTGTTGATGAACTGCACGATCGAAACAAGCTCCACAGCCTGACTGTGACACACAGGTGGGCTCAGATGTTGCCAGGAGACACTGGCACAGAGAACTAAAGAAGAAAGGGTGGTGGTGGAAAGGAGGGGGGTGGGTTGTGTGAGAACTGGATACGACAAGAAGATACTATCGGCAAAGAATGGATTTCGTCCTGTCTTTTATCGCGTCGTCAGGAACTGTTGACGCCTTCTCTGCTAGTCCAAGCGCAGCGTGTACGGGTCAGTCTGTGTGCGTGCGTGTGTGTGTATGCATGCATCTACGTGTTCATAAATGCATCAGAGTTAGTAGATCAACTACATATGAAAGATAAGACAAATTAAAGCAGAGAAACACAGTATACGATTTCGTCGTTTTAATTGTACGTTCGTACCGCCTTGTGAGATTTTTTTTTTAGAAAAAAGAAAAAAACTGAGAGCGGTGAGTTTTGTGTTCCTGTACCATAAATCAGATTATGTTGCGTTTATCTCTTTGCCATCGTTGAGAATGAATACTTATCATGTATTTCTTTGTTTAGTGTGTGTGTGTGTGTGTGTGTGTGTGTGTGTGTGTGTGTGTGTGTGTGTGTGTGTGTGTGTGTGTGTGTGTGTGTGTGTTAGGTGTGTGTGTTCATATTTAGAGTGCAATCATGAGTTAAAGAACTCTCTTAACTAGACGTTCTGCACAACAGAATAAGCGGATCACAGAACGCGATAAGAAGACTAATATATCCTAATTATTAGAACGTTATAGCACACACTTCTCGATTATAAAGTATTCTATCACACACGAGAGGTACAAATTTAACAAAAATATAGTAATAATTGACAAAATTATGGGACATTTGTTTTTAATTCCAAAGAAGAACATTGACATGAGTTTTCCAATGACATTCTAAGATAATACTATCAGTCTACGCATATGGGAATTGTCTCAATCTTTGCACATTTAGTCCCGGAGAACGAAAAGAAATATCAAATAAGCATCAGCATTTTGTAAAATAAAGTAAAAATTATAAAGTAAATTATACAAAATAACATTATATATCAGACAACAGCTGGAAATTTTAATTTGTCAATTATAAAAGAAAAATACAAATGGGTGGGAGAGCTTTCTCAGTGGGGTGAGACAAATAAACTAAGAAAATCTTAAAATCTTGAATTTTAAAAAGAAAAGAATCAATAACAGAGAAACGACAAAGAGAAATTATAATTATTCATATTTCACTTGATAGTTTTTTTTCTCTCCCCGAAAGTAATACTGACCACTAGTTTTGCTGTTGTTGAAGTCGGACCATACAAAAGATTGGAGATCGACGAGAAAATGCAAACTGCAACAAAACATTTTTTTAAAAGTATTTTTTATGTGCAACTTTCTGTGCGCAAAGGAAATATAGAAATGTATACAAACTTTTGAATTGCTTTCTTTTACTGACGGAATGTTTAACTTTTCTATTTAGCACAAGAAAAATATTGTTCCATCCATGCAAAATCTAGTATAAACTGACAGATCGCATTCAGTTAACCTAGAAACGAGAACACCTTCTTTTGGTTTATTCATGATTGTATATATTTACAAACGTACGAATTATCCTTCCATAGACAAATCATAATATGTACAGGATAAGACAGAATGGATGAGAAGCCAAAGTGCTATACTATTAACAGATGTGCAAGGGAATCCACTCTCGCGCTTTTTGCTCACGTGATGATAATCATGCGTCACGCAAGTTCAAACACACGCAGGTATCCACTAATTGGTCCATGACTCACAGGCAAACAAGTAACCGAACATTTCAAGATGCACATGTTTTGTTTGTTTGATTTTTAAAAAAAATGCGTGAAGTATATTCTGTTCTAACGAAATAAAACAACAACAACAACAACAACAAAACCCTACAAAGACTGAAACAGTAGCAACGCATCCAGAACGATGTGAATTATTCTCTTTTACTTTCATGTTTTTGATCGTTCATTCTTTTCCCTTCCAAGTCCTATCATCCGATGTTAAGATTCCACTACGTCTATTACAACAAGTAGATGAATACTTTTTTTATGGAGTGGAACTGAACAAGGCATTTCTGGACTTCAAGCATTCAATAGTCGGTTTCGCTGCAGGCTGGCAAACACATATATACACATGCACACTACATACAAACTTGTATATATTGACAAAGATCACGATTATATAATAATTCAAGATTCCATCCTCCATTTTCCCATTCCACCGTAAATCACACAGTCTGTCTACACTGATAATTATTAATTAAACTAAATAAAGTTTTTATTCCCCATGATAACGTAGTAGGTTGTTTTGGAATGATTTGGGTCCTTTACAGTTTGTTTGTTTGTGTGCGTTTGTTTATTTTGAGAAGGGTAAAGGTTTGCTCATTTCTGTCGACATTAGCCACAGGATGCTATAATAATTTTCCTTGTTTTCTTGACAAATTAAAACTCAAGGCATTTATGTTTTCCTTCCCAAGAGGCGATAAATACGCTCTGACTACTAATTGGCTTGGGCAGGATTTTAAAGTAAGAGGATGAGTCAAAGCAGTCCGCTATTATATTTTTAAAATACAACTACAGTAGTAGGTACGACACTAAACAACTTAGTTCAGCGGTTCACAAGGTACTGTATGTACTCAGAAAATAAACATAGATTTTTAGTGAAATAACGAACAATGCACGTTCCGGCGTCTTTCATTTCTCGGTCACTGGTGGCATGTCGATCTTTTTTCACTTCTGGGTCTTTGGCAACATGTTGACCATTCAAGCATCTTGCTCACGCCAGGTGAAATCCAAATCGGCCAAGAATGGTTTCATAACCAGAACCATGACGGCTGTGCAGGCGACAAACCAATGCATCGATAGACACCCATCGATGATCAAAATCACGAGTTTGGACGTGTTTAGTGTTCTCTGCCGTAGGTGTGGAAAGGTTTCCAGATAGTTTCTCCATCAGTGACACGATTGCGACCTTTCTTGAACATGGTCATCCTTTCGTACTAACGCTGCAGTTGTAAAGCACTGTTCCATAATGTGCTGAAAGTCTGTGCACCACCAGCTCCACAAATCGCATCGATGATTACTGCCCTTTGTGGGGAGAATGTAGACAGCTGGGCTCGGTTTCATGACAGCCACCTAAGTTAGAGCGGAGCTTTCCCGAAAAGCGTTCTAGTTCCAAACTAGTTAGTTGTCAGTTCTAGGTAGCGTTTCACGAATGCCAACTAGAAGCGTCACATGACTTGTTTATAAATAAATCTATCCCACAAGTCAATTTTAACAATGGAAGCCGAGCAGGAAAATCAATTGTGATAACTGTTAGGGCGACTCTAAACCCTACTTGTCAAGAGTGTATGTATTTCACAATTGCAAAGGAATTTCATGCCTTCAAATGCTCGCAGAAAAAACAGTTAAGCCAACACAAAAGAATGTAAAATTAAAATAAAGCATTGCTGAAGTGTTTTGACTCACCCTCGTATATATATATTGTCAAACTCGTGAATCACACCACGAAACGAGATACAGCAATATATTAGTCGATTTTTCCAAAACCGAGTTGGAGCATAATGACAACTTATTTGAAAAATACTGACAATGCGAAGTTCATAGCATTACAAAAATAGATCGTCGAGTATAGATCGAAATCGTTATCGTCTGAAGTGTTACTCTGTCTCGGTGGTTTTGTCCAAGTTATGAAAAGAGAAGTTACATTCTGAAATAGGAGCGTCCAAAATCTTGTTTCAGTAATAGTACTACACTTGAAAATAAAATACCAACATGCCATCCCAAGACGGACCTATGTACTTAGCTAAATTCGTGGTATGGAATATAAAGATTAAGTAGAACAAAACAAACAAACAAACAAATAAACAAACAAACAAATAAATAAATAAACAAACAAATAAATAAACAAACAAACAAATAAATAAACAAAAACAAATAAACAAACAAACAAACAAACAAACAAACAAACAACTAACTTGAAGTCTCTTCCTCTCTCACATACACATGCTTGCTCTCTTGGTCCCCCTGTCTTTTGCTTTCGCTTGATTTTATTTTCTTTTTGAAATGAAGTGAATACACTGAAATTGAGTGATGGCGCGTACGGTAGCATACCTTGTTGAACACTTTACCTGTACACACAGATACGTACACGCACCACGCAATCTTTCACACATACATACATACATACATATGTGCACACATACAAACGCGCACTCCCTCACACATTTCTTCAATACAGATTTTTTCGCTCTTCATTTCTGCAAGCCAGTGAAGGAATAAATTATGAGCATGAACTATAATTAAAAAGAAAATAATCAGTTGCTTCATACGTGAATGTATAATTTCTTTCTGTTCATAATATTTACAACAACAACCACAGACAACAGTCATGTCCCTTGTTTTAAAGGGCAACGTCGAAATAGTATCGTTCATTCTGTTGCCAGGAGACTCAAATAACGGAAGTGACGTAGTTTACTCTATTTCAATGTACAGTTAAGATAGGCATGTGATGCAAACTAATCACATATACAGTCTAGGAATTCAAACCTGATTTCTGGAGTGGAAATTATGTAATAAATATTTTTACGGGTGAGCGAGCATTGGCATTTGTAATGTTTCCATATCTTTAGAAAAAAAAAAGAAGGGATAGAAAGGCTATAAATGATCTTTTCGGAGTTTCTAGGGCGATCCATAAAAAAATCTAAACATTTCCGATCTGTACGAATATGCCCGCACATCATTTCAAAACAATTGATGTGAACTGAATTGTTAGGTAATCTCTTATGGTATGAACAAGGTTGGGTATGTTGTATTTTGCTTGTGTGGGTCTTTTGTTATGCTGCAGTATTCTACCGGATGGGATGTATTTTCTGTGTGTGTGTGTGTGTGTGTGTGTGTGTGTGTGTGTGTGTGTGTGTGTGTGTGTGTGTGTGTGAGAGAGAGAGAGAGAGAGAGAGAGAGAGAGAGTTTGTTATTGTTTTCTTATGCCGATTAGTTGTGTGTCGTACGTGGATTTTATTTCTTTCTTCCATTTGCATGCATGTTTTTTATTGTTTACTTGTTGCTTTATTGCAAGTGTTTGTTAAGTGTTTTTGTTTGTTCAGCTTTTTGTATTGCGATTGGTAATTTTATCCTACACTACTTTCTCTGTTTGCTTGTTAAATCGCTTTGCTCCCGTAATGATTTCTAATGTTCTACATATTCATCTGGTTGAGCTGTTTAGTTTTAAGTTATTTCTTCACTTTCTGTATGATAAATCCCTGTGTGTGTGTGTGTGTGTGTGTGTGTGTGTGTGTGTGTGTGTGTGTGTGTGAGTGTTGTGCTGTTTGTTGTATTCCACCAGTTGTTTACTAGCTTTATTCTCTTAGTGTTGGTTTTTGCTTGAAACTGTACGGTTTGCCCGAGGGTCGTTAGATTTTCTTTTGCTTTTTTGGTTTTGTGATAATTATTCTGCTGTTAGTTTAATGTGTTTTGATGTTTGAAGTGCTTTATTTCATTCTTTTTTTTATCTCATGGGTGCTGGAAATGGTTGTTCATAGTTTATAATTTTGTGAATCAGGAATTGTTTCTTTGTGGTAAGTACACCACTACACTTGTAGGTCGTATTCAGCTTTCTCACAAATTTGGTATATTTGGTATATTTGATCTTTTGTTCTCTAGCGCAAGAGATGGCAAACATTTCGTAGTTTCACTGGTGGGTCAGGTTGTAAAGTTTCTTTGTTTCAATTTTTAAAATAAAAGTCTACAACAAAGCCAACAAACTATTCACGGCATCTGCAAAGTTAATTAGACTTAAGTCTAAAAAAAAAACCTGCAGTGCTGAATCTAAACTAAAATACCGTATTGTACACAATTAGACATAGAACATAACTAACTGCTTATTGTCAACATTAACATCGACTATACAAATTGCTGACTCACTGTGAAATCCACAGAATGTCTCTCTGGATCAAGCGTACTAGCGATGCAAGACATAAGACTTCGCGCATTGAAAACCAACGGGTATTCATCTCTTTGATGTCTGACGAGCGGAAATATGGGTTCGAAATAAAAGTCCGCTTATGTGGTGTAATACTGCAATATAACGAAAAGATTCCTTGACTTTTCGGCTCACGGCGGAACAAATGCTACACCATGCAATCAGCTGAACGGAGAAAGAATAATGTTATATGTTTCGAGCATTTATTCATAATTATTTCTGACAATAATTTAGTAATTTTCTGAACATCATGAAACGCAGGTGAACTCACGCCACACAGATGTGAGGAATATCCGCAATTCGACTTACAAGCTGACAGCGCCAAATTCACTTTCCAGAAGAAAATAAAAGCACGGAACAAATGAAAGAGTGAATTAATTGTTAGGCTGCTTGTTTGTTTAATTAGAGGGTTTTAATTTTCAATAACTGCCAACAGGAACTATTTTCGGTATTCCTCGACTGTTTCCACTCGAAATATTTGCGCATGTTCATTGTTGCTCAAGTGTAATGAGATTAATTGTGGTTTACGCGTAATGAGATAAATGTGGTTCGCATGTAATGAGATAATGGTGGTTTGTATGCAATGAGAAAACTGTGGTTCGCATGTAATGAGATAAGTGTGGTTTGTATGCAATGAGATAACTGTGGTTCGCATGTAATAAGATAATTGTGGCTCCATGTGATGAGATAATTTTGACTTACGTGTAATGAGATAATTGTGGCTCATCTATAATGACAAACTGAAATGGCAGAATAATCTCACTTTCTCTTTACGACGTAGGTCAAATACGTGTGTCACAAAAATAAATAGCGTTTGTGATGTTATGCTGCAGGGGCCTTTCTGGTAGTTTGGGAGGGGGATAAAGGGAGGCGACTTTTGGCAAATCATTTAGAAGCCCTCACTGACCCGTCACAAGTACTATTGACAGGGGTCCTCAGTGGGACATAAACACCAGTCAGAATTCTCAATAGCACTTCATAAATACAATTGACAGAGTCTTCAGTGGAGCACATATTATTGCCAGTGGCAATATCCTCAGTGACCCATCATTAATACCTTCCTCAGGGCCCTTATTGAAACGTCACAGTGACTGGGTCCTGGCAGTATATCATAAATACAGATGGCAGGGTCCTCACTGGCACGGGGTTCTTAAATACACAAGATTAGAGCAAATTGTTAGGTAACTAAGACAATTGGCGCAATCATGAATACATCAGGAGTAACATCACAGTGTGATTTAAATAAAATGAAGAAGAAGACTTTTTTTTTTTGGTTGCCTGTCACTACAGCTTTGACGTGATTTTCAAGGTCACGATGACGAAAGAGTCGATATGACCTCACGTTGGCTTACGTCAGCAGAGATTGCTGGTGCGGCATGTTCCCTTGCGTGTACCAGGAGTAGTGAGACATATATGCGTTGACAGGGGGAGCATTGTGCTGCACGTGCATGTCAGACCACGTGTTTGGCTGTGGGGACAGCGAGACGGAGGACGGAGGCATCATAGACGTGGACTGACCAACATGGCCGCCCGCCGCGCTCCCTGGCGGCGGGCACACAGCCTGCTGGTGAGGGGTAGCTGCTTGGGGCGGATGGTGCATATCGCCATTGGGCGACTGCCCTTGCTGCTGTTGAGACGCAGAACCTTGGTGCAGGGGTGGAGTGTGCTGCTGGGTGGGAGAGGGAGGCATAGGAGTGTTCGGGGGTTGTCCCCCTTGGTTGGGCTGTCCAAGACCTCCAGGTGGGACGCCACCTTGTTTCATGATTTTCTTATATTTGGAACGTCTGTTCTGGAACCAGATCTTCACCTGTAACGACACGACGAAAGTTCGTTGATGATTTAGTGACATAATATAAACAGGAAACAAAACTACATACAAGAAATACACGCAACAACATACTAATAAAAACGGGACATTAAAAAGAAACAACTTCTGCAACTTCAACAAGTGCAACAAATCAACCCGATCAATAACTAAGAAAAATAATAATCTCGTTTAACATATCAGCAGCATATAAAACATTTAGCTCCAACATCAACAAATCTACTCATCAGTTTTATGCTGGCACTTTGAACAAATTTGACAGTACGTGTTTTTTTTCCGTCTTATGGTGGTCTTTGCTTTCAATTTTTACAGAATAGAGAGTTTGATGGTTGGAGGAGAAATGCTGATCAGCTGCTTCCTTAACTCCTACCTTATAGCTACACACCTGTGGAGACAAAAATGCTATAGTAAAGTGCATCACTACTTGACAACAGCTCTGCAGACTGGGTGACACATTTCCTATTGACAGGGGAGATAAAGTACACAGGGTAAGGAGTTTCTTGTTGACAAAGGAGGTTAATTAGTTAGGGTACCACGTTTCTTGTTGGCAAAGGGAGGTAAATTAACAAGAGATCAATATGAAATGCAAACTGAAGATAAATTGCAGTAAGTTTACACAGCTTTTAGGTGCATACAAAACTCCACAAGTTCGATGCCCATACTTTTGTTCTTTAAATAAAAATGTTTTGCTTAACCCAGCACCGTCCTTGTATGTGAATCACGACTGTCCAAGTCAGCATATTTCTTACATATAGATACACCCACAGATAACAGACACCCACACACAAATACATGTACACAGACACAAACATGCACATACTGACACATACATACAGGCATACACACTGACACACAGAAACATGCACAAACACACACACTCATGCACACGCAGAGATATACATGCACACACATACGCACACAAACACACATATACACACAAAAAAAGGAAACCATTTCAGTTATTGTAACAAACCGTATTGGATCACAATCTACTGCAACACAGAAAGTCTAATTTCCGACTCTCCGATGATTTACTTCTAGACAATTAATTCTTTGCCGCGTGCACCTAGCGTCTGAAGTTCCATTCAAGCAGTACAAAATTAAACAGGTGTGCACATGTGTGCGCTTGAGGGGTGGGGGGAGGAAACTGACACAAAATTAGCAGATACCCTTCAAAGCTAACGTCTGTCAGTTTACCCGTATTAAGTCAGCTCGGGGCCGTAGTTTCAAAAGAAGTAGTGAAATCAGATATGATGAGATACAGCACGAATATCTGTCGGGAAGAATGAAATGTGAGAAACGTATACCCGTCTTGGGACGTTTGCTTGTTTCTCTTCACTGAATGCATCAGGATATGGCGGACGAGGTGGTGGTGGTGAGTAGGGGGGGATGGGTGGTATACTAAAGAAGGGAAAGGGGATGAAAGTGTCGCGTTATTGATGTTTTTACACTTCATAAAATACACACTGCAACTGGTATTTGGAGTAATCGGAGCAGACGGCAATTTGCAGGCCGGATATAAAAGAACAACTATCTTCGGGAATTTATAACTAACAAATATCAATATTGATACTTTGAAAATTTAAGAAAGAGTTATATAGTAAACTAAAAGGGAGAGACAGACATAGACTGTCAGAAATAAAAACTTGAATGTTAGACCCCGTAATAATTGTAAACCAGAAATAAAAACTTGAATGTTAGACCCCGTAATAATTGTAAACCAGAAATAAAATCTTGAATTTTATCGCAATCAGAATCAAAAGCAAACATTTAATGCACTTGCTGCAAGTAAGTGAGAAATGGATGTCTCTGAATGGATATGAAAACTATGTGCGTGGAGGTAGGTGGCATAGGGGGTGGGGGTGATGATATGGTGTAGAGTGGAAGAGAGTGTGTGTGTTGGGGGGGGGGAGGGTGACACTATCCAACACTGAAGGGTTGAACGAACAGCTGTTCTTCATTAGTTTATCTGTGCCACTACTGTCGTGGCACAGAGAGCGAAGGCTAGCTCCCCAAACCTGTCACTCCCCTCTATAAAGAAACTAAAACTAAAAATAATAATAATTCTTTTTTTTTTTTAACGGTAGCGACCGAACGGGCATGCAGGCTTGTAGTCGATTCTATCGATTAATCTGTCAGGTACTTTCCGGGGTAAGAGTATCGGAGGGCAGAGAGAATTCTTGGTCTGCTTTTAAAACCTGACAGCGAAAGACAGACAGAGATGGCGTGGCGGGAAGAGGTGGTAATGAAGGGAGGGGGGAGGAATTGAGAACGGTGGGGGTGAAGGAAGAGAACAAGGCAAAGACAAAGACAAGCATTGAAAAGTGAAAAGTGAATAAAAAATTAAAAAAAGAAGTACAGCGTTCAGAAAATAGACCTCTGCATTTGATATTTTATTTGTTTCACTACAGAAAGAAACTAAATAATTAACAAAATGTGGCTTTGATATTCTTTTGTTTTTATACATTTCATTCGTGTTTCGTTTTTGTAAAAGAAAAAGATAAAAAAATTAGGTGCACATATCTGAACTAGTATATGTATGAACACACAAACGCGTGCGCATGTTAAGTAAGTGTGTTTACTAATTAACATAGTGATAATGTGAATGATAAACCACTGTCCTATGGGAAAATTAAAAAAATAATAATTAAACCACATCAAACAAACAACAAAGGATTAAATATGCAATTTTACAAGAACTGAAACAGGAATAGAAAATTCGACTGTTGATTAAATAGAGAAATCATGTATTTTTTCTTTTTATTAAGAGATATAATGTAATTTCAACTAGAGAAACAAAACACATATGTAAATAAATAATGCTGTGATGTAATAAAAGGGGAAATAATGCTGTGATGTAATAAGAGGAGAAATAATGCTGTGATGTAATAAGAGGGAAAATAATGCTGTGATGTAATAAGAGGGAAAATAATGCTGTGGGAATAATAAAAGGGGAAATAATGTTGTGATGTAATAAGATGGGATATAATGATATGATATAATAAGAGGGGAAATAATATGATTTATAATTAAATGGGAAATAATGTTATAATAAAAGTAGAAAGAAAGAAAATAATATACAAATATAGCATGTCCTGCAATGGGATTCATATAACCCAAAGTATGATATCAAGTACCGGTAACTTAAAAAAAATTCAAATAAAGGAAAACAGAGAAAACAAATTAGAATATTTATAAATGCGTTCGTGAATTTTGTGTACGTGTGTCTCTATGTGTGTTTGTGTGTGTGTCTTTCTGGGTAGGGGATGTGGTTATAAATGAATGAATGAATGAATGATTGAATGGAAACATCAAAATCATTAAGAAAAACATGTTTTAAAAAAAAGAACTACACGCACACTAAAATCAAACCCAAGCAAAGGGATGGAGGAAAACGAGGGGATTTTCTGAGCTTGAAATATCTTTTATCGACCCATCAGTAATTCTATCACTATGTCACACTCAAACAGCGCCTGTACACAGAACAATCGTTGCTGAATCGTGAGTCCGTGAGGGAGGGGAGTAAAGGTTATAACATTGGGCTGGTGTACGTGCATGCGTGCGTGTGTGTACGTGTGTTGTCTCAATGCCCAAGATCTTCTATTAGCAAGAGAACTGTCTCTTTCCCACGAGAGAAAAACCGCCTACTTGCCATGTGTCCTGTGACGTAGCACTCTGTTTAATTGCGCCTGTGCTTTTCGCTGTCCTAAGAAATTGTGCTGCCCATTACAGACTACGCTCAAACTTGGCAATCGCGCCGAGCCGACTCCTTTACATGTAGTGGGACAAATGCCATCGAGTCCAGCACTTTTGCTGCCATGACAACAACCCAGTAGTCATATTGTGTAAGAATGTATGCAAGTCGTAGGCATCCAAACTATTCCACACACCCCCCCCCGTTCCCCCCCCCCATTTAGTATACTTATATAGCATTGAATACACTTTATGTTTTTTCTAAATTGTAAACAGATCATCATATCTTGAAAACTAATGACTTGCCTATCAATTAATGCATGTTTTTGTGTTTGTTTCTTTAACTTTATTTTTAAATTCATTCTAGACAATCTTGTCTACGTTAATGCGTGTTTTTGTGTTTGTTTCTTTAACTTTATTTTTAAATTCATTCTAGAGAATGTTGTCTGAGTCAATTGTATTTTCAGATTACAACATTCCACCAGCCTTATGTATTTGTGTTATTAGGAAAATTGAAATGATTCAAGTAGTACGGTTGGTCACATGTGCCTGTCTTTATTTTATTTGTTAAGAAAAAGTAATTATATAATATACATATTAAAGTATACTTTGAATTATGTTTTTCTATTATCTTTTATAATAATCTTTTCATGAAGTGGTTTGGGCTTCGTGGTTCAGTCTAAATTGAGCAACGTACGTGTTTGAAAAAAGTTCACAAAAGTAAACGAAGAAAATCTCGTTGGGACTGAAACGAGAGTGAGAGTGGCTGGGGTCGGTGGTGGTCAGAGTTCTGTCGCGCCTCTTGCCAAAGATATTAAATACTGACGTCATTTCTGTCGTATTTCGGGAAAATGAAATTCAACTCCACTACGCACTAAAAAATTTAAAATTCTCAGCTAGCAGCAATCGTTCACGACTGTTAAAGGAAAATTTCATGGAGAAAATAAATGAATCCTTGGTCGTGTGAACTCAGAGTACGATCATGACCAGGAAATTTATATATACTGCAAAAGGAGGTTGGTGTGTTTTAAAGGGCGACAACTCATTATAAGTCTCGGAGACAGTTCCCCAAACGCTTTAACTATGGAGCCTGAAGGAAAAATCTTGCCTGTAATTCCCCCCGAGGCGATTTAATCAGGTCTCCGGCACCTTTCCTCTGTTTTCTCCCAAGCATTTCTGTTTGTCTTTCTAACAAATCCACTGCTCAATTGATCGTCGCCTCCCGAGCTAGGCACAATGGCGCTAACAAGATAACTCTTTCGGCCAATACAATTGATCAATTCATTAGCCTCCCTTTCTAAGCCGAAGTAGTATCAATATTTGATGAAGCAAGCGATCCAGAGGGCGAACAAAGTGAGAGAGACGTAACTCCAAGCTGCCGTTCAAAGTAGATGGCGCTATGAGAGTGTCAAACAAAACGAAAAAAAAAAAACACGTTGCGCCTGGCATTGCTTTATGCTGAGATTTGCGTTTACCTGTTTAGTCAGACTGCGTCTTTGTATGTCCATTTACAAATAACAAAACCATTTTGATTGGCGTGTACCTGTCTAGTTCAATTGCGTCTTTGTGCGCAAATTTACGAATGACAAAACCATTTTGATTTGAAAACTTATGCTGCTTGTTGAAAGGTATGTTAATGGCAACATTACCAGCATGATTTGAAAGGTATGTTAATGGCAACATTACCAGCATGATTTGAAAGGTATGTTAATGGCAACATTACCAGCATGATTTGAAAGGTATGTTAATGGCAACGTTACAGCATGATTTGAAAGGTATGTTAATGGCAACGTTACCAGCATGATTTGAAAGGTATGTTAATGGCAACGTTACCAGCATGATTTGAAAGGTATGTTAATGGCAACGTTACCAGCATGATTTGAAAGGTATGTTAATGGCAACGTTACCAGCATGATTTGAAAGGTATGTTAATGGCAACGTTACCAGCATGATTTGAAAGGTATGTTAATGGCAACGTTACCAGCATGATTTGAAAGGTATGTTAATGGCAACGTTACCAGCATGATTTGAAAGGTATGTTAATGGCAACGTTACCAGCATGATTTGAAAGGTATGTTAATGGCAACGTTACCAGCATGATTTGAAAGGTATTTTAATGGCAACGTTACCAGCATGATTTGAAAGGTATGTTAATGGCAACGTTACCAGCATGATTTGAAAGGTATGTTAATGGCAACGTTACCAGCATGATTTGAAAGGTATGTTAATGGCAACGTTACCAGCATGATTTGAAAGGTATGTTAATGGCAACGTTACCAGCATGATCGCAACAGTTAACTTTCTCGTCTCCGGCCAACATCAGCAACGGTTGTCCCTTCGACGCCATTAGAATAAAAACTACCATTTTATAATACTTTATTGTATTACTACATATACAAATATAATAAAACCCACTACTCGAGGGATTGAATGCATTGCGATTTTGACTCTGAAATCGGTAATTTTATTGTACAAATAAAGTAAATTACTGTAACATATTAACATTCATGATATCACACTTCACGTCACGTATATTGAGAAGAAAGGATTGTCGAAAATAATTTGTGAAGCAACACGTACTTGACGCGTTCCCATTTGTCAAATGATAATTTCAGATAGTAATAGGTAAAGAACAGCTACAAATATTTATATATAAGCCACTTTACTGCCCTTTGTGACGTAACACAAACGGTATTTAAAGCAGTATTATCTTACTTCTCATTTAATCTTTTATTAGAACTTAACAGAAAATGCACAACTTTCAGAAAATTAATATCTTCATTAGAGTCTGGGGAAAATTAAAATTAAAAAAAATGTAAAAATGAAGGGTGTGGGTGTGGGTGTAAAATAAGTAAGTTAAATATTTTATTGTAAACTACGAATGGACAAATTTAATTTATGAAATAGTTTTTTTTTAAAATGATACGACTAATATTACAACACAGACAACAACTACTATTATTGCTACAACTATTATTACCCTTGCAGAAACTATTACGACTACCAGTACTACAGCTCCTACTGATACATATTCTATAACTACAACAGCTGCAACAATAACTACTTCTTTAACAGTTACTACAATAACAACAACTACCACAGTAACTATAACTACTAGTATTAATACTAACACCCCTGCTTCTTCCTTATATAATTTTAAGACAACTTTGTCTAAGTTCTGATGATATTATCTGATGTGACCTGAGCTTTTCAAACTTTAAAATATGACCTGAAAACATTTTACATGAACGCTGAAGTTATGTTTCTGTGACAAATTTATGAAAGCATTATTTGCCTAACTACAAAACATGAACTGTCCATTTGCATAAGCATGCAGCGGAATGAAAAGTGCAGTAACAGAATTATGACTGATTGGTTGGGGTGGTTTTTTTTTGTTGTTGTTGTTTAGAGCAAACTACAGCAGCAACAATAGCAACAAAAAAACTTTCTCTTTTGCTCTTTTTTGCTCGGTTTGGTGCAGAAGATGAAAGCTTTAGGATAATATTGACACTGATGTTTATTCCATAATTTATATTGAGACAAAATATGGATTAGATTTCAAGAATTGCAAATGTTTGCTGGCTCGTCGCGGATTGCTGAGCATATTGACACAGTTTTGATTGCCCGGATCTGATACTAAATATATATTTAAATAGAATACCAAAGGAGCAGAGACATTCGGATGTTACTAGATATGTATTTAAATAGAGGACTGAATTAGTAGTGGAGATTTCCCGGATGTATTACTTGATCTGTACATAAATAGAGCGAAGAAGTAGTAAAAATTGCCCGGAAGTGATACTAGATCTATACATAGAGGAATTAAGTGGTAGAGGTTTCCCGGATATGAAACTAGATCTGTACATAGAGGAATGAAATAGTAAAGATTGCCAGGATGTGACACTATATATGTATATAGAGTAATTAAGTAGTATAGTGATTGTCCGGATGTGATACTAGACTTGTGCATAGAGGAATGAAGAGGTAGAGATTGCCCGGATGTGATACTAGATCGGTGTATAAGTGAATGAAATAGTAGACATTACTCGGATGTGACACTAGATATGTAGGCTACATAAATAGAAGAATGAAGTAGTCGAAATTGCCCGGATGTGATATGAGTGAGAGAGAGAGAGAGAGAGAGAGAGAGAGAGAGAGAGAGAATTGAAGGGGCAGAGATAGTCCTCGGCCAAATACAGAGTCGAGCTCAGTTTTGAAATATGTATATGTTTTCCTTTTAAAATTCTATTTCCTTTTATCGTATAGATAGCAATCTGCACAATATCACTCTTCCATTTTGGAAGAATGCACTAACTCAGATTTTCATTGTGAAGTATATCTGCTGTTTCTTTCGTGAGAAAAAATAATGGACTTAATTTTTTTACTTTCAGTTATTCGTTTTATTTATTTACTATTTATGTAAAGTGTTCTTTCTGTATTTATTTCTTGTTTATTATTTCTGTGCATTTTCCTCTATATTTGCATTCAGTTGCATATTTATCTACTTATTAATATTGCATTCTTTGTGAGTGGGGGGGGATGAGGAAGGGGGAATGAAGGCCATGGTGGTTAAGATAATTTGAGGGAAAGGAAAAGCTTCTATTTATTATTCTTGCTATAAATATATTTACTAAGACTTATAATAAAAAAGAATACTTTCAATCAAGAAATTTTGGAATTATAGATATCAAAGAACTCCCGCTATAAAGTGTAATGTTTGTGTGTTTGATAATAATTTAAAAAATCCCTTGTCAAACCATTCTACACTTCTATACTAATGCTTGTAACCAATAGGCTGGTTTTTATTACTATTTCTACTCCTTATAACAGTTAAAATGAGCCAGCTGTTACATGTCATTTTTGCTCTACCGCACCAACAGGTGTCACGTAACCTTTTACATTTTATTTTATATTTTATTAAATTTTATATATAGCACTCTGATCTCATTCGTACTACGTCACACGAGGAAAGAAAGCAAGGTGAGCCTTGCTTCGCCAAGCACCCAGTCCTCTTTTCATTACGATGAATGCTTTTGGATATTTTTCGTGAAACAAGGCTGCAAAATGTACAAAGAAGAACAATGTTCCATCTATACACTAAGATACTGTGACGCACAGTGTACAAAGAGGACAATGTTCCCACTACTATACACTAAGATATTGTGTGGCTGCAAAATGTACAAAGGACATCTATACACTAATATACTGTGACGCACAGTGTACAAAGAGGACAATGTTCCCACTACTATACACTAAGATATTGTGTGGCTGCAAAATGTACAAAGTTCCCACTTTACAGTAAGATACACATTGTACAAAGAATATGAAAGAAGGCAGTATTCTCTCTATACACAAATACATCACCACTCTGGAGTATTTCTCGAAGACTAGCGACTGAAGTATGTCACAAAAGAAAACGTTTTTAAAGTACTAATATTGCCTCCATACATTGATATTCGATAGCTTTTGCATTGAAAATGATTTGTTTTAATGCGCTCTGTGCATGAAAATGTATTTATTTTATGGGATATATATAAATCGGTGTGGCAGGACAATTCAACGTCTCCAAAATGATTCGTTCACTACTACCCCAAACTGCGCAACCTTGTGATTCAAAACGTTTTTATAGCTAACCTTGTGATTCAAAACGTTTTTATAGCTAACCTTGTGATTCAAAACGTTTTTATAGCTAACCTTGTGATTCAAAACGTTTTTATAGCTAACCTTGTGATTCAAAACGTTTTTATAGCTAACCTTGTGATTCAAAACGTTTTTATAGCTAACCTTGTGATTCAAAACGTTTTTATAGCTAACCTTGTGATTCAAAACGTTTTTATAGCTAACGTCTTATTCAGGAATGGGTTTGGATAGAATTGAAACACCTGATAGAGTATGAATATACTGACCAGAAGTGGCCAAATGAAACAGATAAAGTCGAAATGCTCCGAGTCTTCAAGATAAGAACATATTGTACAATCTGCCTGCAAACCACACATTGTATATTTACAGCAAGAGTAATCTATGCTGCTGCCCTTATAGCAGAAGCATCAAGGTTATAAACAAGAGGGAAGAGATAGAAGTGTACCTTGACCTTGGATTAGAAATCCAAAGAGGGCCACGGTCACAAAAGTTGAACTGTGAAGAGTGGTAAAAGGAGTGATAGAGAATATAGATCCAGAAGTAAGGGTTACCTGAATAAATTATCTTGAAACCAAGGACCTATTCCATTGCTAAAATACAGCACATATCCTTAATACCTTGGATCTCCTAAAATATTCGAGGGAGTCTGGAACCAAAGTTCAGAAACAACTAACCGACAGACAATAGAAACAATGAGAAAAGTTTAATGATGATGATGATGATGATGATGATTGGGGGGGGGGAGGGGGGAGGAGGAGAAGGATGTGGATACTTTTATTTTGTTTTATTTGTAGTAAACATTATTTGTAGTAAATCCTCTATTTTGAATTGTGCTTTAGTTGGAGTTCACAGGCTGAATACACGCAGGTGCCTTAAATATGACTTTAAAATGATTCCACTAACATCAAATAACTCAAATATATAACTCAAATCACCACCACCACAACCATTAACAAAAATGAAAAGAAAAAAAGAAAGACAAAAAAAACAAACAAACAAACAAAAAAAAAAACCCCTGCACGATACATGTACTTTGCATACTTCTGCAAGAATTTTGATAACTTGTAAAGCTGTAATGAGGTAAATGACGAATGAAAATCCTGTTAAATAGAGTTAGACAAAAGAGACTGCGGATAGGGTATGGTGTGTTGAGGTTTGGGGTTGGGGTTGGAAGTAAACAAGAAATAAAGAAATTAAAAGCTAACAACACTGTGAGCTATTTCATCACTGAAATTTGATTCTGGTCCGCATCCCGGCGTTATTAATGACATCATTGACCTGACCTAAATTTTCTGATTTTCATCTAACGCGAACTATCGTGAGCGTAGGCCCTTGTTTGGTTATTTACGTCAAGCAAGATCGAGTGACTCATTGAACTGGTTATCGGACTTTGGAGAATTGCTCACTCAGAAAAGATAACATCACAACGCACCATTGGCACATATTTGCATATCACCATGATTACGGGTCAGTAGAAAACTATAACATTGAATAAGAGTTGCTTTTTCTTGTGCACGATGAAGCTTCGTTGACATCATCAATGTCTCAGGGCTGAGAAATTAAATCCTGCTATGTAAAGCTCAGACGAAAGCAATGATATGTTATAAATTATATTAGTTATAGCAGCTTTTAATGTTTGAAGCAAATTCTAAGTTTCCTTTGGAGTATAATGCAATATAAAATTTTAATATTTGAGACAGATTAATCAATTGTGAGCACACGAATAGCCAGCCATCTTTATCTTTAGTAGCTGGTCATTGTTATAATGTTATTTGAATGATTTTCCTTTTTTTTTTAATTTTCCATTTTATAAATAATAAAATCGTACCCACTTGCCGTTTGATCGCATATTTTCTTCTATACCCAGTTCATCTCTTTCGAGATACAGGAATGAAAACAACACGAAAGCCGTCATGTGAGTTCAAAATGTACCTGACAATACTTCTTGTAACAATTACTTTTCAATTTTTAAATTGAAGAGTGAACTAAAGAAGTGTCACAGTGTCTGCCTAGATCGAACTCGATCTTGGGCCATTTGTTTGAATTCGATTTGACGACTCGCTACCAACATTTGTTGATTTTGCGGACGAGCGCACGCGCACAGTGAGATTCAAACTCTAAAAAAGGAAAAAGAAAAGTGGCATGGATGTGAATAAAGAATTTGTGGAGTTTATGTTTGTTTTGTTGTTGGATTTATTTTGGGGGCAGGTGGGGGGAGGGTAGTGGATATTTACTCATCTAACGGCCAACAGTTTTTTTTTTTTTATATATATATACATTTTTAGCTGCCAAACGATTTTCAACCTGTAGCACGCAGGGACCTGGTTTACAGTCTACTTCCGGTGATGGGACCAGACAGACACTATAAAAACCACGCCGAACTAGGGTGAAGGACGAAGAGTGACCCCAAATGCTTCACTCCGAGCTGGGAGGGGACCCACGGACTTTCTGAACGAGAGGTTACTGCCACACACACACCCCTGCGATATAGATCAATGATATTGGTGCACAATAAGTGCACAGACCGGACCATGGTCAGTCCTAAAAGACCGACGAGGATAGACGGGAGACTTCGTGATTTGGTGCCTGGGAGGAGTGCCGCTGAATAGCTCTTCTCACTTCCTGCTGCGAAGAATCTTCCCTCCTCCCACTTTCTAACACTCCCTCCTCCCACCCCCAAGATGCAGACTGAGTGCTCTCCCCGTAACAATGGCGCCTAATGACGCCTGAGGTTCAGTGAGGCCGACGGCACTGTCATTGCATGCGGTTTTGTTTGTTTTTTCGCCGCCCCAGTCGGAACACGGGTGCTTGACATTAGGGAGAAGACACTTGACAGGGAAAAGAGGAGGCGTTTGGCAGGATTTTGAAAATTCTTGTGGCAGTAAAAGGTCAAAATTAAATATGAATCAATTGCACGCGCAAGTGAATAGTCACAAATTAGATCTGAAGCGATCGTAATCAACCGAAGCTAGGAGTCGCGATTGACGTATTTTAATTTGGCCCTGAAAAGTCGAACTGGATTCCTTGCTGAAATTCAAAGTGTATCAAATGTTTGTAGTGGTTGTCCGGCGTCGAGAAGAGCATTTTAAGAACACTCCCATAATCCATATTTTCTTGACTGCCTGAATGATTCCGTTTGTTTCCCTTTTATTTATTTATTTTATTGTCGTTTAAAAAAAAAAAAAACCCACTTTCAGTGCTTTATGTTTGCCATTCACCTTTCTACTGCAGAAATATTCGATTTATTTATTTTATTTCTGATTTGTCAAATTTAAATATTTTAAAGCCTTATATCTCGGAAATTTCATCATTCAAAAACCACAAAACGTTATTTAAATATGGGCTAATGGTGGGGTCGTGATTTCTTAATTATTCAAATTGATATCAGTTATAGAACTAAGGTTCAGTATGCGCCAAAAAAAAAATAACATTTTTATTTTCATAAAAACAGAAAATAAATTTAAAAGATAATATATAACTGGTCTTCTTTTTCTTTCTTTTTTTTTTCTTTTTGGGAGGAACACCTTATCGCTTTAACTTAAGGAACCCAAAGAGTACTTTGATCATAAATTATTTCGACAAAATTTCACGCACGCACCTAATTGTAACAAAACTTTGACTATCGATGCGTGTAGCCCGCTGAAAGCGGCCCTCTTTGTCGGCACTTTTTACAGGAAGATGTGGCGATAAGACTTGGCAAAGCAGTGGTAAAAGGCCTTGTGAGGCGCGTTCAGTTAACGTTCAAGCAAGCGTGCAGTTCGTGTTCTGCGGGCTACAGCTTCGCTTGAATTTCCAATAGTTTTCATCGCACTTTCATCAATATTCCCGCGAACCGCATAGAGGGTTTACGACATTCTGTCGCATAAAACGTGCGTCAATAATTCAAAATCCGGAGTATATGATGTGCTATAGGCTGGTGGTTCTTTCTGTTGATCTCATCCAACACAAGACCAACTGAAATAATAGATAGATAGAAATACAAAAAAATCTGGAACAACTCGAAAGAAGAAAAATGCTTAAGAGAATTTGTAATATGCTAAAAACAAACACAATCTCGTTAATATGTTTAAAGTGTTAATCTCACATGAATGTTTAAATTTAAAATAAACTGCATGAGGACCTGTGCGTGTATGTGTGTGTGTGTGTGTGTGTGTGTGTGTGTGTGCGCGCGCGTATAGATATGTGTACATATAAAATCAGACGTGTATGCATAATTCCTTTGTATGTGTGCGTTACGCGATGGTAACCGCATGTAGGTAGAAATGAGTTTGCACTTTTTGCTCCGACTGGTGACTATTGTTGTTGTTAATGAAGGCGTTACCGAAGTGACTGACTTACATCTCGACAATGAAGGAAAAGAGAAAGTTTAGCGAATTTGTTGCATTTCATAAGGAGCCTTAGGAATAAAAATATGAGAATATTTACAAGAACTGCATTGTAGTAGCATACTCCAACTTTTTTTCTTCTCTCTCTCCCGACTCATACTTACAGAAGTGCACGTACACCCTCATACTAAGAGTTTAATCACCAGACTAAACCTTATTGCAGGATGTGGGCTTCAGCAACATTGCCTAATCGCAGTTAAAGTGTTGTGTTTTGGAACGTAAGCGCAATAGCGCAGCAGCAGCAGAAGTAGTAGTAGTAGTAGTGGAAGTAGTACTACTAGTATAGTAATAGTGATAGTGGTTGTAGTAGTAATAGTAGTAATATTAGTAGTGGTGGAAGTAGTAATAGTAGTAGCAGTAGTAGTAATAGTAACAGTAGTAGTAATAGAAGTAGCAGTAATAGTAGTAGCAGTGGTAGTAGGAGTAGGAGTAATAGTAGTAGTATTAATAGTAGTAGTGATAGTGTAGTAGTAGTAGTAATAATAGTAGTATTAATAGTAGTAGTGATAGTGTAGTAGTAGTAGTAATAGTAGTGGTAGTAGTTGTTATAATAATAGTAATAAATTAAATACATAAATAATGAAAACATGCTACAGTAATTTCTGTTATTTGTTAATTTAAGAAAACCACCAAATATTGACGAGAAAATTTTTTATTTAGAAATATATATTAAAGAAACTATTGGGTTTATGGAAGTATGATTCACTATATGCATTTGTAAACCCCTTGTAAGTGTGTGCGTGTGCGCTTTTGTGTGTATATGGTATATGTATGTGTGTGTGTTGGAGTGGGGGCTGTTAATAAGTGTGTGCAAATGCAAATTTTAAACAAGAGAGAGAGAGAGAGAGAGAGAGAGAGAAAGAGAGAGAGATTATGACAAGTTCAGAATAAAAACAGTGAGGGACTTATTTTCGACGTTCAAAAGTGGGAGAGAGAAGTGATAATACATGAAGTAAACAGATATATAGATAGATAGATAGATAGATAGATAGATAGATAGATAGATAGATAGATAGATAGATAGATAGATAGATAGATAGATAGATAGATAGATAGATAGATAGTGAGTGAGTGAGTGAGTGAAAAAAGAGATACATATACACAATTAGATGTAAAATTATTTCAAATTTTATAAGCACATAAATACTCACTCCCAATATCAAACACACACACGACAAACACATGAATATAAATAGATTTAACTAGTATATTCTCAGTTTGTAAAAAAAATTTAACACTGTTATTAATGGCATATGCCATTGAAACAAGTTAACAAGTTCCCACAAACCACAGAGAAAAACTCCAAGGCCATTATTTTTTTAAGTTTTAGGAGTGAAAACTCGTGTTTTTTTTTTTAGGTTGAGGAGGAAAATGGACGTGTTTTATGTTTTAGAAGTGAATAATTTGTATGCTTTGAAGTTTTAGGATTGAAAACTAGGGTTTATGTTTCATATTTTACAATCCAAAGTTGCTTTTATATTTTACATTTTAAAGTCGAAAAGTCTTGCTTATGTTTTATGTTTTAAAATCGAAAAGCCGTATTTAGGTCTTAAGTTTTAAAATAGAAAAGTTATGTTTATGTCTTATGTTTTAAAATCGAAAATTCGTGTTTATGTCTTACGTTTTAAGGATGAAATTTAGTGTTTATGTCTTATGTTTTAAGGATGAAAATTCTCGTTTATGCTTTATGCTTTCGGAGTGAAAATCTTTTACGATTTATGTTTTAAGAATTAATTTTTTTCCACTTTACAGGAGTTAAATTTTGTTTGGCTTTATAGGAGAGAAATTTCTTATTGGCTTTATAAAAGTGAATTTTGGGGAGGCATTATAGGAGTGAAAATTTTGTTTGGCTTTATAGGAGTGGAAATTTTGTTGGCTTTACCGGAGTGAAATTTTTTTTGGAGGGATGGACTTTACAGAAATGAAATACTTTTTGTTTGTAGGATTAACTTTATGTTATATGTTTTAGGAATAAAAGTTGTGCTTCTGTGTTAAGTTTAAGGAGTGAAAAATTATGTATCTTTGGAGTGAATAAAATGTGTGCTTTATGATTTGGGAGTAAAAAGTCGTGTTTACGTTATATGTTTGAGGAATGCAGAGTTGTGGGGTATTTTTTGTAACATTGGAAGGGAATAGTGTCTATGGTTTATATATTAATAATTTTGCGTGTATTATCATTTACGAGCGGAAAGTCACTTTTTGTGTAATGATATAGAAGTGAAAAGTCGTTTTCCTGCTTATGTTTTAGGATTGCAAAAAAGAAGTGTATATGGAGCAAACTCGCTTTTTCCATTAAGAAGGAAATTTTTAATTTTAAAAATCAGATATAAAGTCGTCGAAGTGCTTGTTATAATATTGTTTTAAAGTGTAGGACTAATGTGCTTATAAGTATGTAAATATGCACACATACGTACACGCACACAAACATACACGCACACTTACGTACACGCACACATACATACACGCACACTTACGTACACGCACATATATGTACACGCACACTTACGTACACGCATACTTACGTACACGCACACTTACGTACACGCACACTTACGTACACGCGCACATACGTACACGCACACATACGTACATGCACACATACATACACGAACACATACGTATACACGCACACATACGTATATAAACCAGAATAGTGTAGAATTATCAGTTATGAAATGTCAACGAAAGATATGTTAGTAAAGGCCGTTTGTATCTAAGTTGATGTGTCCTTAATGTATGGGACGGAGAGGTAGTTACATTGTGTCAAACAATCAATTATATACAAGCAATCTAATTTGTTCAAAACCCTTCACATATTTTTTAGTATTGAAATGCACAAAACCCCAATAAATATATTGCATAATTTAAGTGGATAGAACTGGAAATAATATTTTCGAACCGTAATTTTTTTGTTGTAAAGTTAGTCCAACGTCTGGCAGTAAAATACCATACTTTATTTATTTCATGGTTTAGTTAAGATGGAACACGACACTGCTGAGCAGAGAAAAAAACGAAATGAAATCAATTAAAGTATCAACTGCATCCATTCACTGTCAACCAAAATCCCTACCCACCCTCCATCCCCTATTCCAAACCCCACGTCCAACCGCAAATGCATATAATTTAAGTTTCCTTCGTTACAATTCTATTAGTGCATTAGCAACCTTCCTTGAAAGACATCAACAACAACGACAACAGAAATACTCAGCTGTCGAAACTTAACGCCCGCAACACACACACTTTTACAGTCTGTGCTGGTTTTATCTTGATCTCGATTTTCTCCCAAACCATCACCTTGGCGGCGAAAAGTACTGGTTTGTCTGACGCAAGAAGGTAGTCGGATTTTGACACGATGGTTATCTTAGATCAGACACTTCAACCAGGGCCCTGTCCGTGATCACAGGGCTTCGTGCAAGCCAACGCATTCACGCTATCGACCGAGAAGAAAATAACAGAAAATAATGTTTAATTTGCGTTATTGTTGTGATTATCCCCCACACCCCCGCGCGAGGGCGATTAAGGTAAAAAAGAAAAAAAAGAAAAGAAAAAAAATCAATCGAAATTCTGAACATATTTTTTTTTCTTAATGAAAGATGTGGTAAGCACTTCCTCATTTGTCGCTCTGTAAGTGGCATGTCTTGTCAAATAAATTAAGTGGCGAATGTTAAAACCACCTAATCAGGTGCTATTATGAAATTTTAAGCTCGGGCGTCGAAGAAAATTGCGTGTAATCAAGGCAAATTTTGCTGTTGACAAAACTAATACTTTACTGCAATCAGCTGACGGGTAAATGGCGCTCTAACAGAGGGAAAATGGGTCCTTTCCACAAATTGGTCAATTTCGGTCTTGTATATAAATGGCACAGGCCGGTAGCTGCCTTTTCAGTGTCTGACCTGGCTGCAAACGGTGTGCTTACCTGGAGACGAGAGGAACATTGACACGGGTCCGAGGGCGCGGCATCGTCTCACCTTCAGGAATTCTCGAATTGTTCTTGGTGAGAGCGACTCTGAGAAGCAAGACACAATTTCGTTCGCATTCGAGAACGGGTTTGAAAAGCAGCGTGAATTCTATCTCAAGCGTGAATTCTCTTCCCCCCCTCCCTTCCCACCCCCTTCTTTGGACAAAAACAAAGAGGAGTATATGTACGTAGGTTCGGAATTTTCACGAATTTGCAACGAGTGCGATGTCCGGATTTCCGTGGATTTATTTCAAGCGTGGTTTGTACCGTCACCATGGTGATAGAATTTTTGTGCATGTCAGGTATTCCTTGACAATGTTCCGCAATTCCTGGAAATGCGACTGTGCGTCTGTTCGAGCTCTGACAAGTGTTCCGCATGGATTAACTCTTCGCGATTCCTTTTTTACTGGTCCACAAAAAAGTACAAGTTAACAGTTGTAAGCTTTCACGTCATTTCCTTTAGCAGGAACATGTACTGGTGTCATTACAGATGGTGTTAGTGTACAAGTGAATTCATTCTACAGTACATTCCACCCGTGACACTCCGTTTTGTGAGGTGGATACATGGATTGTTCGTTGAGCAATATTCCAGCGAACGTCGCCTGATTGTTTGCAAACCTTGGCGAGGTACACCTACTCAGGCAAAGGAGAACATTTTGGATATTGTTCTGGTACTGCTTCCCCTATTTCCCAACAGTGTCATTCTGGATTTCCAGGAACCTGACTGCGGCTTTGGTTGTTTTATAATCAGAACAATTTGTAATGTGGTCCATGCTTCGTGTGCACTTCTATTTATCTAAACCAAACACACACACACACACACACACACACACACACACACACACACACACACACAAACACACACACACACACACACACGCACACACGCACACATGCACACACATACATACGCATATACTAGTACACAAATGAAGTGGTTTGGAATATCGAATCAGGCTGTTCTCCAAGATTTTCGTATTCGAGGAAATGTCTTCCTATGGCTGCCATTTTCTTAAACAAAATACATTGTAGTCGTATGCTGATTGAAATCTATTAGAAAATGAAGATTTATATAAAACCTCAAAATAAATAATAATAACACCAAACCCAAACAAAACCAAAAAAACTTTTGCTTTTTCTAAATGGTGGGTGCTTTTGAGGAATACCCGATTGTGAATCTAAGCCTCTTCCTAAGCGTGTCGAGTATGGGTATTCGCAGACACATGGAAAACTGCTGTGCAACGGTTCGTTTGGCTGTTTGGACGTGCTCGCTGTTCGGATACGCTCAAGTGAGACCTTCATTTCATACATGTTGGGGTTTGCGTTCAAAAGAGCAAATAATCCATGACTGTTTAAGAAGTGCATAAAGTTTCAGTAGTTCAGTAGGCGCACTGTAATTGTAATTTTAGTTTTGAGGAAATTCTTGCTTCGTATTTATTCATGCTGTTTTCCGTTCCGTCTTGGTGCACAGATGGAAAGAAATCTACAAACCGTGTGTTTGTGTTTGTGTGTGCTGCGATTTCCGTTTTTTTTAAGACTCCAGTTATCCTCTCCCCACAATCCGCCAACATGTTTCCATTTGTACAAACCAGGATTTCTGAATTCTGCTTCTAGTCTCTGCATTACATTCAGTTGCCACATGTCCGTGTTTAAAAGAAGAAAGACAAAAGAAGAAAAATCAAGGAATGCATTTCATTATATTTCCCCATTCCCGGAGAAGGCTGGTTTGGTTTATTACTCTCTATTTACAACATTTTTGACTGTATGATTTATTACTCTCCGTTTACACTATCTTTATCTGTATGGTTTGCTACTTTAGGTTTAATTAGTACTTTCTGTTTACAGTGAATAACACTGTGTGGCTTAGTACTTTCTGTTTACAGTGAACAACACTGTGTGGCTTAGTACTTTCTGTTTACAGTGAATAACACATATATGGTTTATTACATTTTCTTTATGATGTATTTGACTGAATTAATTCTGTTTTAAAACAAAAATTTGCCCATTCGGACTAGAGAGAGAGAGAGAGAGAGAGAGAGAGAGAGAGAGAGAGAGAGAGAGAGAGAGAGAGAGAGAGAGAGAGAGAGAACCTTAGTGGTCCCATTACTCACGTCTTTGAGACGTCCTTGAGAACACTTATTGAAAGTTTTAGAGGAAAGGAAACACTACTCAGGGGACATAGGTGTTTCTTAGCACGACAAAACCATTGGACCTTTCTTCCGAAGCTTTACTCCTGGGTGTTTCTTAGTTCTATAAGATCATTCTACTCTATTGCTGCTGCTTTACTGAATGTAGGCTATTTTAGCACTAAAACAAATCCTTCGACTTTTGGGGGGGATCTTTATTACTAAACGTTTCTTAGCTCTACAGGATAATTCTACTCTTATTTCTAAATCTTTACTCGGTGTTTCTTAGCTCTACAGGATAATTCTACTCTTATTTCTAAATCTTTACTCGGTGTTTCTTAGCTCTACAGGATAATTCTACTCTTATTTCTAAATCTTTACTCGGTGTTTCTTAGCTCTACAGAATAATTCTACTCTATTTCTGAAGCTTTATGGGGTGCCTTCAGTTGTTTCGAGAATTGACTGTTCTTATTTGCTTGGAATTCTTGTAAACTAAAAGACAAGGGAATAGTTAATAGAGTTTTTTTCTTTTCTTCCAGTTAGGAACAGACACAAGCATATTAATTATTTCGCTCTCGTTTAACTTTATTTTTAATTTTGGTTGCAAATAATCTATTAGCGTTACAATATTTTTTTAATTTCACAAAGGGGAAATTCCGTATTAACGACATATTAAATATTGACCCGAAAATGAAAACGAAAGTGTTTCATGATTATTTACTTTCCCGAATATACACCGTCTTTTCAAATCTAAACTATCGAGGTTGTCTTTTACAATCTTTTAATTTAAAGTTTCAATTATAGCAAACTCACTTAAGAACAGAGTTGTCTGACTGATCATTAAAGCTTTCGGCAAAGCAAAACGATTGTTTAATTATTAAGCTAACAGTAATGCAAAGTTTTCAGACAGGATTTTTTTACTGGTTATGACTGATGTAGGCCTATTTCCGGCGTGTGGCGTCATTTCCTCAGGTGGAGTGTGTGCACGTCTCGTAAAACTTTAATGCCGGATTTCTGATCAATCAAAATCCTTGCTGATTTGATTCTAATTTTTGTATTATTGAATGATATGTTCGCTTCGTACAGGGCACGTGAATACACGAATATTGATTTTAACAGGAGGGGTGTGCGTGCATGCGTGCGTGCGTATTCTTGTGAGTGTGCATTTTATTCACGAAACAGAGGGATTTTGTGAGATTTGAATGAAAAGGGTGATGTGAAATTGACACATTTCACGAGCTTTTTTTAAAAAATGAAATAAAATACGCTTTTGATTTGCTAAACAACAGTAGAATTATTACACTCAAAATTATTTTTAAAATTTAATTTCCAACACTTTCCACTTACAATACATTTAGCTTAGGTTACACTTATGTGGTTAAGACCCCACACCTTGCTTAAGGAACGTGTCAAAAATGTTAATTACAAACAAAGTGTCAGAGTAATACTAGTGTAAAAAAAAAAAAAACACACACCAAAAAACAAATGTTGTGATACTATTTTTGCAATTTTTCACGTGTCTGATTTTTATTGTGAAAAGATATTCACTTTAAATGCGTACGGTATATTTTTAAAATAAAAAATAATCATAAAAGATAACCCTCGTAAAATATCAAATGTATAAATTCCTTTATCTTAATTGTAAAATTAAACTCACCACTTTTCCTTTCCTATGCATATTCATATATAAACCTGCTGTTTCTTTTGTTTGCTAATTCTGACTGTTCCCCGTTAATTATTTTGTCATTTTCTTATTAATTCGGACAGTACCCATTAATTAATTGTCATTTTCTTATTAATTCGGACAGTACCCATTAATTAATTGTCATTTTCTTATTAATTCGGACAGTACCCATTAATTAATTGTCATTTTCTTATTAATTCGGACAGTACCCATTAATTACTTGTAATTTTAAAAAAATTAATTCTGACTTTACCCCATTAATTATTTTGTCACTTTCTTATTAATTATGACTGCACCCTAATAATTATTTGGACATTTTCTTACTAATTCTAACTGAACCCTATTAATTAATTCATAGTTTACTTACTAATTCTGATTTGAATCCTATTATTTCGCTTGTAATTTTCTTACTAATTCTGACTGAACCCTATTAATTTTTTTTTTGTAGTTTTCTTACTAATTCTGACTGAACCCTATTAATTGTTTTGCCGTTTCCTTTCTAATTTTGACTGAACACTATTAATTGCTTTGCAGTTTTCTTACTAATTCTGACTGAACTCTATTAATTGCTTTGCAGTTTTCTTACTAATTTTGACTGAACCCTATTAATTGTTTTGCAGTTTTCTTATAATTCTGACTGAACTCTATTAATTGCTTTGCAGTTTTCTTACTAATTTTGACTGAACCCTATTAATTGTTTTGCAGTTTTCTTACTAATTCTGACTGAACTCTATTAATTGTTTTGCAGTTTTCTTACTAATTTTGACTGAACCCTATTAATTGTTTTGCAGTTTTCTTACTAATTTTGACTGAACCCTATTAATTGTTTTGCAGTTTTCTTTCTAATTCTGACTGAACTCTATTAATTGTTTTGCAGTTTTCTTACTAATTTTGACTGAACCCTATTAATTGTTTTGCAGTTTTCTTTCTAATTCTGACTGAACCCTATTAATTGTTTTGCAGTTTTCTTACTAATTTTGACTGAACCCTATTAATTGTTTTGCAGTTTTCTTTCTAATTTTGACTGAACCCTATTAATTGTTTTGCAGTTTTCGTTTTAATTTTGACTGAACCCTATTAATTGTTTTGCAGTTTTCTTACTAATTTTGACTGAACCCTATTAATTGTTTTGCAGTTTTCTTACTAATTTTGACTGAACCCTATTAATTGTTTTGCAGTTTTCTTACTAATTTTGACTGAACCCTATTAATTGTTTTGCAGTTTTCTTTCTAATTCTGACTGAACCCTATTAATTGTTTTGCAGTTTTCTTACTAATTTTGACTGAACCCTATTAATTGTTTTGCAGTTTTCTTTCTAATTCTGACTGAACCCTATTAATTGTTTTGCAGTTTTCTTACTAATTTTGACTGAACCCCATTAATTGTTTTGCAGTTTTCGTTCTAATTTTGACTGAACCCTATTAATTGTTTTGCAGTTTTCTTACTAATTTTGACTGAACCCCATTAATTGTTTTGCAGTTTTCGTTCTAATTCTGACTGAACCCTATTAATTGTTTTGCAGTTTTCGTTCTAATTCTGACTGAACCCTATTAATTGTTTTGCAGTTTTCGTTCTAATTCTGACTGAACCCCATTAATTGTTTTGCAGTTTTCGTTCTAATTCTGACTGAACCCCATTAATTGTTTTGCAGTTTTCGTTCTAATTCTGACTGAACCCCATTAATTGTTTTGCAGTTTTCTTTCTAATTCCGGCTGAACACTTATACCTTACTTGCAGTTTTCGTTCTAATTCAGACGTTGCGAATAATTTATATTTGTAATCTTAAGTGTATCTCTGCAATTAAAATAGAAACTAATTTTATTAATATATTATTTTTAAAGGGGCAAAAGTTGTTTACTGTCTATTCCGTTGCAAATAAAAATTTATTTTTTTAAAAATTTAATATTCCTGACCTCTTCCCTACCCAAACCCACCCACTTTACTTGACCATGTCTTCATCGAACATTGCTCTCCCACCATTGGTTGTTGTGATCAAATCTATTTATTTTAGTAAATATGCTGATTGTATTTAAAATGCGATAGTCACTTAGGCAAAATGTTATCTAAATAACCATAGCAACCAGTCATAAATAAAATCCACGCACAAGTAAATCTCAGCACACAACAGACACAAGTTAAGATTGGCTAAACAGTAAAGTAGCACATTCGTAAATAAGCAGAAGTTATTTTTTGGTTAAAATCCAAATAAATAGTAACTTTCTTCGGTGCTGACATTTCGCACTTACAGTGAAATATTTCGTCAGAAATCTTTCTTTTTTTTCTCGTTGATGCTGAAGGAAAACATTTCTCTGTGATTCCAGATCGCATCGGATGGAAAGGGAGTCCAGTATTTAGCTAAATATCCGATAAGAAAAAATATCAGCCAAGAAACTATATTTAGCTTAATAGAGGCGATTTAGCTAAATTAATCGAACTTGTAGAAACTAATTGGCTTATGCAGTTGCCGTGCTTGGCAAATTTAGACAAGGACAGGGATTTTTAACCCCGGTTTTAAACAAATTTTATATTTACCTGAATAATAGTTATCTAGTTAAATAACTGCCTTACCTTTTTTAAGTAAGCATAATTAGTTCAAGAAAGGAATTTTAAACCGGCGACTGTAAATGCGTGTGCAAATCTTAGGAACTGAAATTCTGAGTGCCAGTACTGGTCCGGGAACAGAACTAAAATTGTGAGTGCCAGTACTGGTCCGGGAACAGAACTAAAAGCTCGCACAAATTGTTCGGTACTTCTCACTCGTTAAGAGTACGGAAAACTTAGGACTGATTAGAGTCATGGGTGGAGGGAAAATGTTAAAGCAAAGAAAGTATAAGAAAATATATGAAAGATTATTGGGGCCACCCAAAATAAAGTGTAGGGCCACCCAAAATAAAGTGTAGGGCCACCCAAAATAAAGTGTAGGGCCACCCAAAATAAAGTGTAGGGCCACACACAAAATGTACCGAGCCGTAGGATAACAAACATCGTACGCAGAGTGTAGGATAACAAACATCGTATGCAGAGTGTATGATAACAAACATCGTACGCAGAGTGTAGGATAACAAACATCGTACGCAGAGTGTAGGATAACAAACATCGTACGCAGAGTGTATGATAACAAACATCGTACGCAGAGCGTAGGATAACAAACATCGTACGCAGAGCGTAGGATAACAAACATCGTAGTAGGTCCACTAACAGTATACACGTAGGGCAACAAATAATGTGCGTAGAATGTAGGACAACAAACGATATACGTATAGCAAAATACTTTTTTTTAAAAAAAACACAGATATTGCGTAGACTGTAAGACAACTTGCAATATACATAGAGCATGGGACAACAAGCAATTTAAGTGGAACGTTGGGTAAAAAAGTAACGCAAAATAAACAGCGTGTAGAGCAGCACACAATATACGTAGAGTGTAGGACACTAAACAGCACACGCAAAGCGTAGAACTAAGAAATACGACAATATACGCAGAGCGTAGAGCAGCACACAATATACGTAGAGCGTATGACAAAAAGAAAACAACATACGTAGAGCGTATGACAAAAAGAAAACAACATACGTAGAGCTAAGAAGAAAAAAAAACACATACGCAGAGTACAGAGTAGCAAACAATAGTCACCTAGAATAGTGCCACAAAATCTTAAGTAATGAATGTGTTAAAAAATAATTGTAAAAACTGAAGCGATTAATAACTGCTTTCTCAAATCCCTGCGTCTTAGCAAAGACTAAACATGTTCTTGTTTTCTAACTAAAATAGTTTTTAATGTAAAAAAGTATGCTTGAAGGTTAATTTGATGACATTTGCCGTCGCAATGATAGTAGTTCATCTTTCTTTTTTCGGGAATAGCAAATTTATTTATATAAATAAGTAGAAAATATTGACAATTTCATAGAGAACAGCAACAACTGAAATCATCTAGCATTGCAAGTACTTTTCTTTGTTCATATTTTGTTCACATCTTAAGATTTCATTTGTAGCCATGATTTTAAATCTGGGACAATATAGAAATGATTTGTAGTGGTAAAGTTGCCATCTGCAACAGCTGTGCCCAAAATTTCGTCCTCCAAGAGACTGCCCCTACCCGCTCCTTATTCCCTTCAGTCCTACCGCTATCTCTCTCGCTCTCTCGCTCGCTCTCCATGGAAAAACCTCTTCACACGTCACCTATTCCCGTCCCATCAAACTCCGGCGCCCGAATGTTTGAAGGCCGGGTGCAGACTGACACATACTTTCAACGCCCACTGTCATGGCTGACGTTAGTTTTCTCCTGTTGTCACAGAACAACCCCCTCCCATCCCTTCCAGTCCCACCTTAACTCTGACACCTTCAGAATTTCACTCAACTACATCCCGACTCATAAGACTCAACACATTATTATTATTATTATTATTTTGTTGTTGTTGTTGTTGTTGTTGTTACGGGGGAATGTCTTTTAAGTTTGCAAAATTGAACAACAAAAGGTAAATAGAATACTTCTCACCGCCACACACACACACACACGCACACATTCTAGCTCCACCCCTCCTTACAACATGAAAGACAAACTTTAAATAAAATCTCCGGCAACCACTTCGAGTTTTGCTAAGGTTTGAAATTCTCGAAAGTCCTGATAGTAATTCAGAGTTACGGATGGGCCACCCGCCCCATTTTCAATCGCTCTTTAACACCAGAGATATAAATGGCAAATGAAGGTTCAGTCTTCTTGTCAAACTGACACCTTTCTACTACTACTACCCTGAGATTGTCGACCCTTGCTTATGAGAACCTCAAGGAGTTGTCTTTCATTACCTTGTCTTTGTCTTCCTGACTGATTCTCGAGTCAGAAGATAGTATTAGAAGTACACACGCACATGTAGGGACGCACGCACACATACACACACACACATACACACATTTTTCAAAACCCCAAAACCTAAGCAAAATTTTTTTTCTGGCCGATTCCTCGTTGCTAGAAAGGAAAGGGATGGGGGACTTAGGATGGTGGTGTTTGTGGACAGGACGGGAATGGGGGGGAGCGAGAGATGTGTTTGTTTTGCTGCTCACGAACTGTGACAATCGTAGGAATCACAATAGTGCTGTATGGTTCGGATATGCGTACGAAATTCCATTTAAAACCAGCTTTACTAAAGTAGCGCACAACACTCGCAGAAAGGTTAGATTGGAAAGAAAAAATAAACTTCTATTTTACAACTTGAATTTCTATTTATATGGCGGGAAAGATTAATGGTGGTGGTGGTGGGGAAGAATCACGCACTAGCTGAAATAGGCTACTCGCTTAATATGTCCCCTTCCGTGGTGGAACTCTTTTCACTTACTTTTCACTCACTTATCAATTCCAAGACTACACTCAGTGAACGTTTAGGTCTTGACTGACATAAAACTGGTGTTACAGTTACATTGTTCTTTGAGTGATGACAATTCACTTTGCGCTTTCGTTTCATCGGGTCAAAGTTTACAAGCAACTTAGTTATTACCTAAATCAGGGGAGGGACGGGTGGTAACTCAGACGTCTAGCGTCATTACTGGTCGAGCTGACAAATTTTCTCAATCCAAATCCGTTGTACCGTCATTTCCACATGGCAAATACACCGACACATCCAGTTATTCAAAGAGAGAAGGTATATAACTAAAGAAAGATTAAATAAACGAACGATATTTGCATGTATTCACGCGCACGCGCATGCGCATACACGCACGAGCTCGCGTAACTCTCATGCACTCTCTCCCAACACACTCATGCACAAGGGCTATAACCCCTCAGTAAGTACTTCTTCTCCAGCGCTAAAAAGACGGGGTTTACTGCCTGAAAAGAAAAACGGTGCCAGCGTTTGCCATCCGGTACAATGTGACACGGGTGTTTTGCGTGCATTTTCTGCACCCGTTTCCTTGTCTGTGAAGAATGCTCTAACTGTTTCCTTGCAAACTTGGTTATATTTTGCTTCACCCACGACCCCCAGACAATGTAGAGATTATCAAATATTCCACTTTCGAATCTCGAACACGTAAAAAAAAAAATTAATAATTCTGCTTAAAATGAAAATGAATCAGAGCTACATTAGATGGAAGTATTGTAAACAGTACTCATGTAGTTGTACTACGTCACAGACCACGTGACCATTTTGTTGTGTGCAGTTAAAAGTACTTATCAGTATATGAGAACATGTAGACTTATGTGTATACGTAATTAGTAAATTAATTTCAACAATATAGTTTGAAAGCAAAATGATTAGTTATCTACTTTGACCTAGGCATTAAATTGTTAGTCTCGTGTTTCAAAAGACATTACAAACTATAGAAACTGAAGGGATGGGGTTAGAAATAATAAGATAGCATTGCATAGTGAACGCATCCGAAATTCGATGAGAAAAAGAATGGCCTGGGTTTGATTTAAAGTTTCAAGCAATCTACAACTTTGCACAGTGAGTATAATCAGCTAGGAAGAGATTTCAGTTCACGAAAAGATGGATGCGTAGAGCCATAGTGACAGAGAGGGAGAGAGTAAAGAGTAAAGAAACTGGGGAAAGGGGACTGTAGGTATAAACAAGCACACGAATGCTGCTGTGCACGCTAGAATTTAAAACTCCACTTGACCACTGTCCAAGCAAGACACTATTACTCCCTGACTGGAACCGCGAGTTAGAAGTTATAAGTTGGTGACTACCAACACGAACTATAGAGCCAATTACGAGTCACCAGTTACGTTTTTGTTTTTTTATGCACCGAGTTGGGCTCGAACCCTGATCTCTCTGAGTCAAAGACTTCAATGTCTTTGCTGCCTCTGCATACCAAGACACCGACACCTTTGCCCACGGTTGTGTTTATAGGTAAACGCTTCACAAACCCCAGTACTCATATAGACGGCTGCCGAATCATCCAACCACCCATTGATTGATTAATGTCAACCGAAGTGTTCTATGGCTATATTAATTGACAAAAGATTTTTTTTCTTCTTTTGTTTTCGATCTGTGGCCTCGTTTCAGTATGGTTTTGACTATGGCGTTCTTCTGTTTTCCTTCTTACTTCCCCTTCCCTTCCACATTCTCCCCCCCCCCCCCGACCTTCTTAGATTGCATTCAGAATGAACACGTGAACACCTAATCAAACTATTATCTGTTCCGTGTAAATGATGAGTATTTGAAGATTAGTGCAAAGTTCACTAGTAGGACTCGACTTGGCTGTGGTCGACTTCTGTTTTTTCCCTTTTGCACGTATTTGATCAGTGCCATTGCGTGTGTCTTAGGTGTATGCGTGGGTGCTTTTTGTTAACGTGTTTCTACAGTTTTGTGGTTAGACATCACATCGAGGGGTTGCGTATAAACATTTCTTTGTACAGTTTCAATATGCGTGCAAGTGTGTGTATTTGTGTGTACCGCGAGTGTGTGTGCGTGTGCGTGTGTGTGTACGCGACATCCCTTTCGGTAGAAGCTGTATTGTGTATAGGAACGTCTAGATACAGGTTAAGTACGCGTAATTTTCAGGAGTGTTCATGTCACTTGCTTAGCGTGTGTACCGAGACACTACGGTTACAATATAGGTGTATATTGCTTAGTGTGTGGACCGAGGTACTATGTTTAGAATTTAGCGGTATAAATGTACGTCACCATTCCTTTGACAGAGTGCGTCACATGAGGTACACATGTTGTGCGTCTGAGTGTGTGTATTTTATTTTTGGGCAGGGTGGTTGTGCGTTTGTATGTTGTGTTCAGATAAGAGTTGAATGTATGTGAGTGTGTGTATGTGTGTGTGTGTGTGTGTGTGTGTGTGTGTGTGTGTGTGTGTGTGTGAGAGAGAGAGAGAGAGAGAGAGAGAGAGAGAAAGAGAGAGAGATCTGCCAAAACTGATAATGCGCAGTAACATCTATTTGTTCCTTTATCAGTTTAGCTTGAAATGGGAAAAATACTTGGATAAACGAATGTGCAACTGTTAGAAATCTATCGTACGTAAAAGATTTCTTTCCCCCCACCCCCACCCCAAAGCAGCCATTGTTTAATTTTCATGCAAAAAAACATTCAACTATACACGACTTACAGGTGTCCGAAAATTACCGGTACAACTTTGATACTAAAATAAATATTTAGTAACACACACAGGATTACCAATCCAGGAAATTTAGACATAGAAAACCCGAAAGTTTTTTGTTTTTTTAAAATAAAGTTGTAATGAGTTCTAGACCTTCGTTCATTGCATGCGTCAGATGTGTTTGAATAAACCACTCAACACTCTGTTCTTTTTCCTTTGGACTCGTTGGCTGGGGCGGTGAGGAGGGGGTGTAAAAGGAAGGGATGAAATCTCAGAAAACATGAAGATATGAAAACTTGACAAAACTTGGTATTCAGGAAAACTTACTGAGTTTCTCTGTAAAATGGCACACTCCAGAATTTGTATACCTCATTTGTGATTTTTTATACCGGACGAAAGTTGTAAAGACAATGCTCGGACAATCTGTATAAGGTTTTAGGAAGAGGTGTCAATCAAAACTAGTCATGAGCGAAAATGCGTCACATTTCCCCATCAAATCAATAAGAATTTTGAAGTATTTGACTGCAGCAGCGGTCTTGTCTTCCGAAAAGTGGGACACGCTGATGGAATTACAAAGAGGTCAAGTGCAGTGTCAGAGAGAAAGGGAGAGAGAATCAAGCAGAAGGATGGGCAGAAAGAAAGATGGTAAAGAACTGTTGGTGGTAGCAACATTTTGGAAGGGTGCGGGAGAAAATGACACAGACATACTTCCAAAGACACCGACATATTCCAAAGATACTGACATACTTCCAAAAGCATTGACATAGTACAGAGACACTGACATCTTCCAAAGATAGTGACATACTTCCAAAAACACTGATATGTTCCCAAGGACACTGACATATTTCCAAGTTGTTTGACATACTCCTGTAGAGACTGACATACACCCCAAGAGATTGATGTACTTTCAAAGACATTGACATACTTCCAAAGACACTGACTTACTTCCAAAGTCACTGACGTACTTCCAAAGACATTGACGTACTTTTAAAGACAACCGATAGCTATACGTGTATGGCATCTCACAAATTAATGAACAACATTTAAAAAAAAAAGTCTAATGAAAATCTTTGTAAACACTCCCCAAAAGAATTTAGAAATGCAAAAGAGGTGCGTGGAAATATGGTGCAGTTTTATTTGCGAAATATAAATTTTCATTATTGCTTGGTCTCTTGGACAAAATGGACAGCACCCCCAGCATCAACACTACGTCTTATGGGAAGGATACATTTTCAATACAAAATAATAAAAGAGGCAGTCGTAGAAGTAATAGTAGAAAGGCATTTAGTAATGGTAGACAGAGACCAGTAGCGGTACAAAGATAGCGGTGATGGTAGTAACGAAAAGATAGTAGTAGTAGAAATGCATTAGAAGAGAACAGATAGTAATAGTGATAGAAAGGTAGCTGTAGTAGTAGAAAGCAGGGAGCAGTAGTAGTAGCAGTGGAAAGCAGTAGTAGAAATACACAGAGAGTAGAAGTAGTAGAGGGATACTGGAGTAATAGTAGAAAGATAGTAGTAGTAGAAATACACAGAGAGTAGGAGTAGTAGAGAGATATTGGAGTAATAGTAGAAAGACAGTAGTAGTAGAAATATAATATCATAGTAATAGAACGATAATAGTAGTGGCAGTAGTAATAATAGTAGTAGTAGCAGGAAATAGCAGTAGATAGTAGTAGTAGAAGTAGATAAGTAGATATTATTAGTAATAGAAATGCAGTAGTAGTAAACAGGCAGTAATAATGGTAGAATGGCAGCTGCAGTGGTAGAAAGCCTCTAGTAGTAGGAGAAGAAAAACAGTACAAGTGTTAACTGTATGAAAAGGAAGTAGAAAAAAGTAGTTGCAGTAAAAATATAGTAGTAGAAAGGAAGTGTTACGACAGCTGAAGTAATAGTAGAAGGAGAGTAGTAGAAATGAAGTAGTAATGGTTCTAGAAGTAGAGCATCAGCTGTAGCAGAAAATACGCAATACAGATGAAGGTAATAGCAGTAGAAAGATGTCTGTCACACTTTGGCACCAGACGTAAAGGAACATTTTTATGTTGTTGCAGTTAATTTTATAGTTTGAAAACATTATTTCATCTCGTTTAAAGGGTAGACTCGCATTTGAAGTTGCTAGGTATATAAATGATGAGCCACTTCATGCTGCAGAAGTAGTTATCGTAGTAAGATTATTTATTTAAAGATGTAGAACTAGTTATCGTAGTAAGATTATTTATTTAAAGATGCAGAACTAGTTAGTAAGATTAATTATTTAATGCAGCATACTAGTTATCATAGTAAGATTATTTATTTAAAGTCGCATACTAGTTATCGTTGTAAAATTATTTATTTAAAGATGCAGAACTAGTAATCAAAGTAAGATTAATTATTTAAAAATTTAGCACAATTGGGGTTGAATGAATGAATTATTTCTTCAAATCGCGGCAGTTGTAAATGAGATAAATTTGCTTTGTGGCAATTAGGATGAGGATGGGACAGGCCTTAACAAGAACAGTGTGAGTACCAGCACTCTTATAACGAACCTGCCCGAGTTCGCGTGGCAAACGACGTTTCACACGCGGTTCCTAAAGTTTCCTATTAAAATAAAATTGCTGCGAACTTTAGCGTGACACGCAACCGGGTCACCAGGTGCGAAAAGTAGTTTGTTGTTGGAATCTTTTTCCTTCCCTCCCCCCATACCTCACCGTACAGATTTAACAACCAAAACTTTTTGACACGCCATAGGGAGACATTTTGTCCCACCAGTGCCAATTGCGGCGTTCCGTGCGAGCGTGTGTGTGGGTGTGAGCATGCGGAGACTTGTGCGCGTGCCTGGTTTAATCTGATCTGTGCGTCTGTTGAGTGCTAGCAGTTCGTGTTTATGCTTGTTTTAATGAATTTCTGCGTGTGACAGCGAGGAGAGATATTTACACCCGGAACCAGAGTGCTGGCACTAACTTCATTCGGATCAATGCACCTCTACTGTATGACATAAAAGAACCAAGGATGTGTGTATGTGTGAGTGGGAGGGGGGGGGCGAAGGAAAAGGAAACTACCTCCAGTATTTGTTTTTTGCAGTCTTAGTAACTTGCAAAAGAAAAATCCAACGAAAAGAATACAGTACTATTTTTAGTTATTCGGTCTATGGCTCGAACTGGAGGTTGTCATTAGCAGAGCAAATAAAGAAAAAGAAAGCTGTCACGAGGAGAATACAGAGAGGCATTCCAAGCTCAAAGACAATTGATACCTTGCCATTCCTACTAGAGCCTGCGCTGAACTTTTGCACCAAGGACATTCATAAACTTGTAAAAACAAATTTACAAAACATTTCTTTTGCTTTTGTTTTGATTTTGCTGGCAGAGACATAATAAAGTATCTTTTCTCTCTTTGAACTCGCACACATATCCTGCTCGGCAGCCGGCAAAAGGTGTGGTTACGACTTGGGCGTGGACCTAACCAATTCCAAAGAAAACACTTGAGTTTCTTGGTGCGTGCACATATTTTTTTTTTTCAAATTTTTAGCAAACATTTCAAGGTGACGCGCTGAAATCTTGTAAGAAAACTCTGAAGCGGGTGGAATCTGAGGGCCGTATACACTAAAGCTACAAGCACTTCGATTGGAAAGTAGTAGTTGTATTTTTCGCGGAAGCTTCTTTCGCTTGTTTTTCTTTTACTGTTATGAAATAATCACTGTTTCGTTAACAAGTTCCCCATCCCTTCAACTGTTTGATCTTGTGTGCATACGCGATTGCATATATATATATGTGTGTGTGTGTGTGTGTGTGTGTGTGTGTGTGTGTGTGTGTGTGTGTGTGTGTACTGTTTTTAAAATCAGGAAAATAAAATCACATCTTGAAGATCAAAAGAATCAATGAGCCAATCGACAGTATTGATACTATGATTCCATTTGTGCCACGCCATTACACAGTGTATATGATTGTATCCGTAATATTTCCTGATAATTATTGAAATGACGAATGTCATTGTGCGATGGAAATTGACACTCGGAGGTACAATTAAAAATGTCAATACCTCTATGACTAATGTTGAATTCTACTGGCACGACTGTAATGATAACTGTCACGACGACTGACGTTTAAACTTACTTATATAATGTAATGACAATTGTCACAATTTAAACTGCAACCTATTTACACGACTTTGAGGACGATTGTCAGGGCACTCGAAACTGACACCTATTTACACGACTTTGATGACGATTGTCAGGGCACTCGAAACTGACACCCAGAATTACAATGATAATTGTTACGACAATAGAGTTGACAGCCAACTGATACTAAAACTGTCACACAAGATTGGCACGAACGTCGACTGGCATGATGGTCATTGCGGAATGTCATACAGAACGAACTAAGCACTGACAATATTCCAAAATGACTAATGCCATACAGAACGAACTAAGCACTGATACTGTTCCAAAATGACCAATGTCATACAGAACAAACTATGCACTGACATTATTCCAAATGACTAATGTCATACAGAACGAACTAAGCACTGATACTGTTCCAAAATGACCAATGTCATACAGAACAAACTATGCACTGACATTATTCCAAATGACTAATGTCATATAGAACGAACTTAGCACTGGCACTATTCCAAAATAACTAATGTCATATCCAGGCAAGTGCATAAATAACCGCTACAACAACTGCAATGTCGCAAGTGGCGTAGGGTGGAAATGACAAAACTGACGCGCGCTAAATGACACCACTACAGTCAAGCAATCGCATGCGTTTGACAATTACAAGCACTGACACAACTAGTAAATAACTGTCATGCGCAATCAAAACGAACTCCTGGCTGTAGGAGATTGCAACGACTGACGACAACCTAAGTACACCACTTCTTTGTCAGGAATGTAAATGCCATCTGTAGGCATAATGGTGGAAAGCTTACTCTCAGTTTTGGGATGATAACTGTCACGAAAGCGGAAACATACTAGAGAACTCTTCTTCGCCAAAGTCGAGTACAGTCCTAGGACGCTGGGTCAGTGAGGCCTGAACACGCAACGATGACTTGACTGTGATCAGAGCGAGGTCGGTAATGCGTGACGAGGGCCGGGCGACGTGAGGGTAACGCACGTTGTCTTCTGGAAAAGTGTCAACTTGCCGACCACTTTTGCTTGAACACAGTCTTCCAATAGATGAGCTACACTGGAATTATCAACAGAGGAGATCCGCAAATAGATGTACACCGACTAAACTGGGGGTGTGGGGGGAGGCGTGTGAAAACAAGAGGGGAAAATCAAATATGAATTGTTCTATCTATCTAAGACCCGCTCCAGTGCACGTGTTACTGGGCGATACAGATTGGCATGCACTTCCAAACAGCTGCGTTGCCTCGCCTTTTAGTCAGCGAACAATTGTTCGGATCATCTCCTACGTTCAGTCGCCGTCTCTCAAGTCCCGTGCGTTAACGTTACTCTAGGCCTGCGTTCAGTTCAGTCGAAATGAAAAATACTGAGAACAGCGTGACGTAAACACTACTTCGTTTTTGAGGTGCGTCGCAGCGGTAGTGGTTCTGCTCTGTTAGTAACTTTTGAATACCTTCTCCGCTGGAACTCTAGTAACAATCCCTTCCCTACCCCCCCCCCCACACACACACACACAATCAAACACACACCTTCGCATTGCCGAGAAAGAAAGAAAGAAAGAAATACGGTGATATAAACGATGAGAAGTGAAAGAGAAAAGCAAAGCATAAGTAACAAACAAGTAAGGAAATAAGGATGAACAAAAGTGTTTACTCAAAATCGGTAGGACTTTTATTATTGCACAAAAGAAACAAGACAAAAATAGCGATAATGGGAAGTGGGATTAGGAAGGCACATTCCGGTTTACGCCGATTTCGCGCTTCCGTAAATAATATTAATAACGTCACGAGAATGTTCTGCAGTCAGCAATAATTCGTGGCAGTGATGAAAATCAAATTACTACCTAATAGTAGTGATAAAATACGCCAACAGAAATAATTCTTAATTGTGATGATACAGAATAATTTTGAGTATGAAGATGACAGATATAGTTCGTGACAGCGATGGTAAGACAAATACTGGAGTCTGTGACAATGATGATGAAAGAAAATAGCTTTGAAAAAAATGATTTTGAATGGTTCATTCATTAATGTAAGCAAATTTAGACTGTACTAGCATGATGTGCCACATGAACATACCACGTGACCTATATTTATGCATGTGCATATTTCAAAGCATATATAACTTAATACATTACATAAATACATTTGTGTTAAATTAAAAAAATATATGACACACAGTAACATTCTCCGAGTCTACAACCATTGAGTTCATGGGTGATTACTCAATACTTTTACCTGATAGATTTTCGAAACACACACACACATACACACACATACACACAGACACACAGACACACATATACACACACACTCACACACACACACACACACACACACACACACACATACACACACACACATACACAAGCACAGCAAGAATCTTTAGAATTTTTTCGTTCAAGTTTTATCGTCTTTGTTTAGTGAAACTGAAACACGCATGTATTGTATTCAATGACCTATATAATCTGCGAGCAGAAATACTGTCCGTTGTCAACCATTATCGCAATTTCGGCACCACAACTGGAAAAAAAGAAAGAAAGAGTTGTCTTACCTGTGTCTGGGTGAGACCCAAGGACGCTGCCAGCTCCGCTCGCTCTGGGAGTGCCAGGTACTGCGTCCTTTGGAACCGTCTGTTGAGCTGCTGTAGCTGCAGACTGGAGTAAATTGTCCTTGGCTTCCGCATTTTTTTACCTTTTCCGTTGATACGCAGTTGTTCTTCCACCTGACTTTTGTCTGTGAGCAAAAGAGAAATCCGACATGGCGGTCAAGATACAGGTAGCACTGGAAGTAAATCTTAGATTCGCTATTAAATAAAATTAACTATTGAATAAAGATGAAATGCATTAGTTTCTTTGAGGTGGTAACAGATTACGTCCTCCAAGGAGTGGTGATTAAATTTAGATAAGAGCGTATTGTGAGTGGTTTTCGTCACATCCGTTCCTACCTATTGTGAGTGGCTTTCGTCACATCCGTTTCTGCCTATTGTGAGTGGGTTTTGTTACAGCTGGATCTGAATTTCAGAGGCTTTCAGAACTGTATCATAAAATAACGCGAGAATCACCAATAAATAAAATATTCAGAGATAAAATCAATAAACAAAAACTCATTTGTACAATATTAAAGTATTTTCGGGGATCAGAGATGCCTCCAGTAACGCTCTACAAAATTCCTGACCTTTTCTTTTCATATTCTAAGAGTAGTACTGTAGTGTTTGGTATTTCTCTAGTGCTTAGTACATCTGTAGTGCTTATTATTTCTGCAATGAATAGTACTTCTGTAGCGTTGAGTACTTTGGTTAGTGTTCAGTATTTGGGTATGCCTGTTACTTTAGTTGTGTGGTCAAAGAGGTTTCGAACATTTGAAGAGGTTTTAAACAATTGTTCAAACTTTATGCTAGTGTTAAATCTAAACAAATAGAATTTTCCATAAACGTTACTTTAGCCTGCTTGTCATTATGACAAATTAGTAAATTAATTTATTTTAGTAAGTTTGTTACTGTGACAATTTAGTAACAATAATTTATTATAGTATGTCTGCCACTGTGACAATTTAGTCATTTACTTTAGTATGTCTGTCGTTCTGACACTTTAATGAAGTAATTTATTTTAGTAAGTCTGTCATTGTGTGACACTTTAGAAAAGTAATTTATTTTAGTAAGTCTGTCTGTAACTGACACACTTTATTAAAGTAATATATTTTTGTAAGTATGTCACTGTGACAAATGAGCAGAGTAATTTATTTACGTAAGTGTGTCACTGTGACAATTTAGCAAAGTAATTTTTTTTCGTAAGTGTGACAATTTAGCAGAGTATTTTTTTCTAGTGTGAAGAGACGAGACAAAAGAAGCTTGTTTCTACAATACCTATTAAGCAAAAGCGCGTATAAGGGAGTGGACTTTTCTTATTTTTTAAGGGATTTACACTAGAAAGGGGACTTTATTTTTTAAGAATTCACACTAAAAAATAAATATTAACAAATTTTCAGAGAGCTGACTCGTTGTCTTTGAGATCCGTCATTGTCGGCGTGACGTCACGAACTTTGAATGTTCCAGCTTTCGGTTCCAGCTTACTACCGAATGATTGATAACATGCAGGAAATTATCAAGAAACTTGTTTTCGCTGTCAAGAAAGAAGAGAGAAAGGGAAGGGACTTCTCTCTTTGAGATTTCATTTTCATTTTATTGAACGAGACACTTGGAAACTTAAACAACAACGGCTTGCAGTGAATTTAGCAAAATGCTTAGGAAAGTACTTTCTGTAAGGCCGACCCGTCAATAATTCTTTGATCGGCGGCTCCATTGTCTGCCTTTTGTTTGGCCATAAAACACAAAGCTTGAGTCAATAAAGCGTATCGACGTCTGGGTTGGATGCACATGGGTACGGTTGGTTGAGCTCGGGGTATAAAAAAAATGTTTTTAGCAAAGTAAATAGAAAACCGACACAAAATACATCACACGTGATCACGTGATCGATAAGCAGAAAGAAGATGGAAGGAATGGATGGAGATTTCTTATTGGCGTGTAAATGTATAACTAAATAAATAAATAGTTTATGCACAAGTGTGTGTGTGTGTGTGTGTGTGTGTGTGTGTGATAAGTGCTGTCTTTTTTCTTTGCCTTTTAAAATTATGTCTAGATACGAGGATCGGAGATTTAAGAGCACTTAGAGTTGAGTAAAAGGAACTATTAGAAAGTGAAAAAGATTTTAGACTAAAACATTTAAAACGAAGAGAAATGATGCGAAACAG
>CM054179.1:101024374-101104374 GCA_028829895.1 Sinotaia quadrata | reverse complement strand
CTAAAACCTGTGGAGGGAATCATGTGGAATTGACAATAGTAATGTGAACAATAAACTTGTGGTTTTGTTACATAAAGCACACAAAAGACTATTGAGACAGCACCTTACCCAGTTTATGTACAAACTATTCTAATAACTCCATTTCTATTCTCTGATTAGAACTATCCTGCGATTTGTATTGATACTAAATTGTTGAATTGTGTTAGATAATAACATTTTTCGAAAGTGGTTTGTAGAAATATATGATATCAAGTAATCGTTTTCATTGTATTTGTTATATGTATATTTATTAATTGGTTTAATAAATGTATTGCTAAATTTATTGACCTTTTTATACATATTGATAACCTTATGTTGAAGAAGAAAGTGGGTATTTGGGGGCTTGCTAAATAAAGATTAAAGACTGATTTGTCTTCTTCTTTAGTAAGACGTTTTCCACCTACGGAAATATTGTGGCGGTAAATGTTTGTCTTTTAAAGAGTGTCTGCATATCCGCTAAATGAGAGAGACGAATGTTGTCTTCTGGAGAATTATTAATAACATAAATTAAGATTCTCATGACTTGTAATTAGTTATGGACGTTTAATTAATGAATCATAATCATAGTCATTAATTAGATGATGTTGGCGTCACATTGTGTAATTCAAGTATAGTATTTCTTGGTGTGTAATTCAAGTATAGTATTTCCTGGCGTGTAACGCCGACCTAATGTTGGCGAGATTACAAAAGTAGAAAAGTAAATTACTTTTTATTTATACAAAAGTTAAAACATTTGCCTGATTTTGATCAAATGAGTTTTGGCTAAACAGTTATTAATACACATAAATATTATTGCGTGCATATGCGCAGTGTGTGTGTGTGTGTGTGTGTGTGTGTGTGTGTGTGTGTGTGTGTGTGTGTGTGTGTGTGTGTGTGTATGCTTGTGCGTGTGCACATATCTGCTGACAATTGACCAAATGCAAGCATTAAAATCCGAGATTTATTTTTCCTTAATTATTAACCCAAGTAATATCCATTTACATCTACCACAAAATTATTTGTGCATAGGTACTCTACTAATAATGTAATAAGTAAAATGTCCACGTAATTGATTATATTACTCTTTATTAATGTACACAGTTGGCAGAATATGTACCTAATATTTCCTTTATTATGTAAGTTATTTTTGTCACTGTAATTTATTTACACACAGAACGAGGATAAAAGTGTTTTGATTATTATTTTATTTATTATTCCATAGTGTACAGTATTGATCTAATATTGATCCATCATTTTTTTCCCATTCGTGCATAAAAGATTTAAAAGTGACCAAGGGAGTTTGTGTATGATTTCGAAGTGCAAGTAAGACCGCATATTGATCTAGTCGATGTAATGTATAATATTCTATTGATATAACGTAAACTTCCCATTGATCAAATCCGTATTAATGTTTTCTTGTATGTGTGATTTTTCTCCATGTAATATAGTCTGAGCACTACCCCCACACACACCTCGCCACACACACACACACTTCTCGTTCACATATAATATTCCGAGGCACACAACACTAGCCCAATATTATTGTATTCCGAGGCATGCAACACTCGCCTAATATTATTGTATTCCGAGGCATACAACACTCGCCTAATATTATTGTATTCCGAGGCATACAACACTCGCCTAATATTATTGTATTCCGAGGCATGCAACACTCGCCTAATATTATTGTATTCCGAGGCATGCAACACTCGCCTAATATTATTGTATTTCAAGGCATGCAACACTCGCCTAATATTATTGTATTTCGAGGCATGCAACACTCGCCTAATATTATTGTATTTCGAGGCATGCAACACTCGCCTAATATTATTGTATTCCGAGACATGCAACACTGGTTTAATATTAACCTAAGCAATATGCACGTATATCTCGGTATTCAACGCACCAGGGACTGATCCAAACAATATTCAAATACACAGATATTTTTGGCAAACAATAGCGAAGCAAACAATGTTCACGAATAGCGATTTCACGGCGCGCCAGGGGATCTAATCGCGTATTTCCATAGCAAAAACTTCTACTCTACAAAAACAAACGCACTACGTTCGGAACATCGCCGATCTCATAACACATTTCCCCAAGTACAGATCTACTGCATAGTGACTCCTCCAGGTCTAGGACTTGCAAGATAGCTTGCTCGGCGAACTATACGAACTATCGGAGAGGCAGGGGCCGCTAGCGAGCGAGTAAAAATTGGTTATCGTGTGTACCACAGTGACATCCGACCAAGTGAGAATACACCATCTTTGTTTCTATGTAACCAGTTCACAGGAAGATGGCGAGAATGAGTTAATTTGAATAAGAAGCAAGTGGGGTCGAAAGAGAGAAATGTGATCGTTAGCTAAATAAATTCATGAAACATTGAACTGAGGATAAAGCCACGTGAAAATATTTGTTTCGCTTCTCTCTCTCCAATACTAAAAACAACGACCGATATGCTCAACAGGAAAAACACAAACAAACTCATGCTTGTGAGACGGTTGAATGTCGAACAAACAAGTGAGGGATGACTGAGTGGAAGATACACATTTTAAATGAACACACTTATTCTCATCTGATCATCAAAAAAAGGAAAGAGCACTCTCAAGTATTTGCTGAGATTGGAAAGAAAGCAAAGGATAAGGAAGGTGACTTACACGCATGACCATAAGGTACACGGATGACTGATCAAAAGAAGGTACGAAATAAAAGGGGGAAAAAAAGAATGTGTGAGTGAATAAACAGACAGATGGATAGCAGGTGAACGCACGGAAGAGAGACATTTTTATAAAATATTAAACGAAGAAGAGATAACTCGCGCGCAGAAAAAAAAAGTAGGGCGTAAAAGCAACAATTAGATAAACTCTATAACACATTTCCGAAGACGAGAACTGTCTTATTGTTGGAGGTCAAAATATAAACAAACAAATGAACAAACAAAAAAACATCAAATTCATGAACGCGATTCTACATAGACGGTCGGAGCAAACTTCTAGAAAATGTTAGAACAAATAACCGTGGATGTCGCAATGGATGAATGCACGATTGGACGGAAGAACGAATGGACAGATGAAAGAATGAACGACTGAACTGATGAACGAAAGAACGGTTGAACGAATGAACTGATGAATGAATGGCCGGATGGACTCAGAAATGTAAAGCAAGCAATAAGCGATGAAACGAAACACCGAAATAAGAAGGCAGAACCAAATCCAAGAAATGTTACTCTGAATGAAATGACCAAAGCGAAAAAAAAAACTGGAGTGACCGATAGCAAAGCCACAACACCAGCAAACGACCGTGTAAATTAGTCGCCACTTAGGATCTTTCAGATTTCTCTCGCAGCTAAAATCCGACGACACACGCCGGGACGTTCTGTGTGGCAGGCAATTTCAGACTGTTCAAGGGAGCAAAAAAAAAAAAAAAAAAAAAAAAGGCATTGTCCGTTGGGAATAGTTGGCGCTAAGTTAATTAATCCTCTCGGAAAGCTCGCGAGATTTGTGGCGGCCAAGGTGACAGATCTGGACAAAACAGGCCGAGATGTAGAACTATTGGAACTAACGAACTTTTCTGTGTGTAGACAATTGAAGAGCTATATGAAAGAAAAAGAAATTATGGGAGAAAGAGTTCACGATGAAACGGGTGGACTGCCGAATGTGTGAACAGGTGAATGGGTAAGCAAAACAAGATATTTTTGGAGAGAAAACCGCGAGAAAAATGAATAAAGGAGAAAACAATGTTTTTTGTTTGTAGTTAAAAAAAAAAGACACTTAGTAAAAACAAGTTTATGGATGAAAAAACATTTAGGCATAGAAAACATAGAAAACATAGAAAACATAGTAAACATAGAAAACATAGTAAACATAGTAAACATAGTAAACATAGTAAACATAGTAAACATAGAAAACATAGTAAACATAGTAAACATAGAAAACATAGAAAACATAGTAAACATAGTAAACATAGTGCGAACAAGCAAACAAGTGAATAAACAAAATATACAGGTGTTAGATCTCAAATCCCAGAAGCTCTATAAAATAAAGAAAACATATTTAACTATTCAAACTTCGAATATACACCAAACAATTATGTTTCCAACAACAACAAAAAAAAGAAAAAGAAAAAATCTTAACCAAATAATTGTTTGAAGTTCTGTTGTTGGTTTCTTTGTTTTCTTTTGTTTAGGTTGTTGTTTATTTTCTTAATAAATGAGGTTTCCTGAAACTATGATTCAGTCCAAAATTATGTTTCTTCTCTATAGAATCCGATATTTTAATAACTACAAAATCAGCTATCTACAACCATACTCAAAACTACAAAATCAAAATCAGCTATCTACAACCATACTCAAAACTACAAAATCAAAATCAGCTATCTACAACCATACTCGAAACTACAAAATCAAAATCAGCTATCTACAACCATACTCGAAACTACAGAATCAGCTATCTACAACCATACTCGAAACTACAGAAACAGTTACATTCAGCCATACTCGAAACTACAGCATCAGCAATACTCTCAACAATCATAATTACCCAGAACAGTCGTTGGTATAATTATAGGATGAGTCAAAATGATAGAATGCGGCAGCCTGGTAACAATAGATCAAGCAAGCAGTAAACTTATTTCACAGTAACAAGGGAGTAACGGGAAAGTAAATGTTAGTAACAAGGGAGTAACGGGAAAGTAAATGTTAGTAACAAGGGAGTAACGGGCAAGTAAATGTTAGTAACAAGGAGGTGACGGGAAAGTAAATGTTAGAAAGAGCGTAAGTAACGTAATTTATTATAAGATAATTTTATATAACTCGAGCTCGAAGTAAAATCATTAATCCCTGCAGACTCAGATTATGGAGAAAGTGTGTGTGTGTGTGTGTGTGTGTGTGTGTGTGTGTGTGTGTGTGTGTGTGTGTGTGTGTGTGTGTGTCTAGCATAAGTTCCAATAACCGGATGAACTCTGATGTCTCGCATGAGTGTTACTGAACAGATCTCGTATACATCCAGCTACCCACTAATTACGTATTCTGTTAGACTTATGGAACCGCCTGGTAGTATTGTATCGTACAACGTATGATGAACCCAAATGAGTTGCTTTCTAGAAGAAATAAGAGGACAATTAAAGCATTTCTCTTTTTTTTCCTGATAAGTTTCAGCAGACGTACATTTTTAATAATTTGCTTCTATTAGCTACTTTTCACAAATGTATTTGATTGAATTTTCGCTTTGCTCTTTTAACTGCTTTTTACACGCACGCACACACACACACACACACACACACACACACACACACACACACACACACACACAAAGATAGATAAGTAGATGGATGGATGAATGGATGGACGGAGGGACTGACGGATTGATAGATAGATAGATAGATAGATAGATAGGTTTTCGGACATGTTCTAATACTTAAATTGTTTTGAATATGTAAGTTTATCAGATTGTGTTTCTTGTAGAAAAAAAACCTGATGAACATGTATTATATGTTGTTCTTGTTCACACTATAAATAGACACCTAACAGTTTTTTTCTACTATGTTTTTCTCTCAGATTGACTGGAACCTTTCGTCACTGCCCATTTCCACAGAGCAGTTAGTCTATATCCTATGTTAACTAAATAGTCTATATCCCATGTCCACAGAGCAGTTAGTCTGCATCTGATGTCCACTAAACAGTTTACATCTTATGTCCACAGACAAGTTAGTCTACATCCTATGTCAACAAAGCAGTTACTCTATATCCTATGTCAACAAAACAGTCTATATCCAAAGTCCACTTAACAGTTAGTGCTATATCCCGTGTCCACAGAGCAGTTAGTCTACATCCCATGTCCACAGACTAGTTAATTTACATCCCGACCTGGGTCGTCGTACGTTTGGGGACCTTGCTTAGAATTTCTCACCCTACCACGCCACCCCTGATGAGGCAAGGTTCTCCCACCTATTGTATGCGTGTGAGAGTTTGGAAAGCGCGAAGAAAAGAGAAAACCTGATAGCTGAGTGGTGTACAATGGCTGAACAACATCGAACAAGTTATGTGTGCTTTGGAATGAAAGGAGAAAGGTGAGAGTCGCGTGTTGTATAATGGCTGACTATATCGAACAAGTTATGTGTGTTTAGGGAATGAAAGATAGTCGCGTGTTGTACAGTAGCTGACTATATAGAACAAGTTATCTGTGCTTTGCAATGAAAGGAGAAAGTTTGTAGTGTTTTGTGATGTGATGGCACCTTGGAAATGAACAAACGACTAAATGCCAAGGACTGCAGCAGCGAGAACATAAGAAAAACACAAAAGAGGCTGATGGCGTTGTTTCTTTTGGCAGTCGTCGCAGTGACGAACGAACCCTGTGCGTGCAGACAGTTAAATGTCCAGTGTAAGGAGATATGACCACGACAGTAACAGGTCACTTCACAGTGAACGAAAGTTGTTCGTCTCACGGCGCACCTACCCAAGGGGAACGCCTGCGTGTCGGGACCCGGGTTGATCTGTCCATACGTTAACACAATCTATTTACAATCAAGTTATATTAGTCCTTGACCCGTGAATCACCTTAAACCTCCAAACTGATCGTAGTATTTCAAAAATATTATATCCTGAATAGAAATAACCGTAGAATATTAAATTATAATCATCTCCAAACTCGAAAGGACATTAGCGGTTCAAAATATAGTCATCTCCATACTCTAAAAGACCGTAGCATATTGAATTGTGGTCAACGCCAGACCCGAAATGGCCTTAGTATATTGATTTATGGTCACCTATATAGATTTATGGTCTTCTCCAAACCCGAAATGACCGTAGCATATTGATTTATGGTTGGTCATCTCCAAACTCTAAAAGACCGAAGCATATTGATTTATGATCATCTCTAAACTCGAAATGACAGTAGCTTATTGATTATAATAATTATGATAATTATGATCATCTCCAAACCCAAGTCGACCGTAGTATATTGATTTATGATCATCTCCAAACTCAAGTCGACCGTAGTATATTGATTTATGATCATCCCCAAACCCAAGTCGACCGTAGTATATTGATTTATGATCATTCCAAACTCGAACTGGGTGTAGCCTGCAAAATGAAGACCATTCCAAAACCCGGAATAAGTGCAGCAATTGAAATTGTGTTCACTCTTTTAACCGTTACCTACTTCGGGATATAAAATTATATTTATCCCCAAATCCTACAAGAGTAGCAGATGACTTCTGCTATTTTTCACAAACAGGTAATGTGCTAAAATCAATTTCTAAAGCTATTGAATCATATTAGATTATGTTTAAACCTAAATTGGGTTAAACTGTAGCATAATAATTTATACTAAACCTACTAAGATAACTAAAATAACTGATTTGCAACACATTCAGTTATATAAATCCCTAAATATATATTAAATGCATTAATCCCTAAAACCCTTACCGATTGCAGTATATTAAATTAAACTAACCCCTAAAACTCTACGAATTGTAACACATTTAATTGTATCACCCCTAAAATCTGATAAATTGAAGGATATTGGATTAGGTTTACCATTAAAACCCCTAAAATCTGATAAATTGAAGGATATTGGATTCGTTTTACCATTAAAACCCGTAAAATTGTAGCAGTTTGATTTATGTCCATCCTTAAAATCTGTGCCTACTATAACGTGTGAAATTCGTTGCTACCTGTAAAGACGAAGCAAACTACAACAAATATATTATATTTAACTCTAAATCCCATACCTGCTGCTGTAAATTATATTAATCCCTAGAACACATAAACTTTGTAGCATACCAATGTATATTCACTTGAAACTCGTACACAACTTCAGCATTTCATGTGTTAATCTAGAAATCTCATGCAAAATCTACACGTGAAACCTGAACTAACTATAGCATATCAAGTTGTGTCCATTGTCAAAATGTTTGCCTACCATTTACTCAATGTATGCTAAATATTTCCAAATTCAATTCAATTTCTTTTCATCTGGAATTATTAAAAAAAATACCTGAGCAATTCTTTCGTTCCTATCTTACATATACTTAATGAGCAAAGTCAGATTTTTTTTCTTAAAAATAGGAAAATAATTAAATCAATAATTCTAGTCATCTAGAAACACTCTTTCTAAACACCATATTTAACTTCCCCCCCCTCCACACACACAAAAACAAACACATATTACTAACTGTAGTGATAACAGAAACTATTTATATGTACTATGGTAAAGGAACATTTTAAAAGTATAGTGAAAATGGTAACATGAAAAACATACATCACTAAGATAACAGAATACATGAATTGCTTCAATGAAAACAGAAACTATTTTTATGCACTATGGTAAAGGAACATTTTAAAAGTATAGTGAAAATGGTAACAGAAAAAAATACATCACTAAGATAACAGAATACATGAATGACTTCAATGACAACAGAAAAGCATACATCACAAAGATAACAGAATACATGAATGACTTCAATGACAACAAAAAGACATACATCACTAAGATAACAGAATGCATGAATGACTTCAATGACAACAGAAAAACATACATCACTAAGATAACAGAACACATGAATGACGTCAATGACAACAAAAACTATTCACGCCGCGGAACTAAAAATTTTAATTTGCATGACAACAACAGGACGCATAACGTGAAAACGACACTCCACACTCCACATATGTATGAATGACAAGAACATTTACTAATCCACTAATGACCATGACGGCAACTCGAGCTGCTTGTTTGGTTTATTTGTTCTAAAAGAAAGAACAGAGCAGGCGTTCAGCTCTAAATATTGAAAAGCGTTTGCTGTACAGACATGGAAAGAAGGATAGAAATTTGCAAACAAAACGACCTTTTTTCTTTTGGTCAAAAGTAATTTTTATGTATGAAAGTTTAAACACCTATTTCTGGTCAGCGAATAGAAGTATTGGTTTTACATATACCAGAGAGAGAGAACAAGGCTTTAACGCGTGGTTTGAGTTTAGCAGTTAATTATTTCAAAGAAAGCAGATTAGAATAATTAGAATATCTGTGGGCGTGAGTGCGTGCGTGCGTGCGTGTGTATGTGTGTGTTTGTGTGTGACAGTTCATTCACATTATATCCTAGGCTCAGAGATTTCTATTTCATTTCTTGGTGTCTCGGAGAAAAAAGTTACATATTAAATGCAAAATTGAAACACCTACAAGAGTAAGAAAGCGATAATAAAGAAAAAGGCTGGAAGAAGAAATTCTTGATAGCAAAAGTGAATTATTCCTGGAAAATAATGTAAATAAAAAATATTTAAAGCAAAACGAAAACAAAACGAAGCAAACAAGAAAGAAATACAGCAAACAAAACTACAACACAATAAGTCAGTAACTGTTACAGAACAGTTAACAACAAGAAACTGATTTCTTTCTCCTCAAAAATAAAGACGACATTACAAACAACAGTCATCTCCACCCACCCATAAGAAGAAAACAATAACAACGTGTAAAGGTAAGGTACAATTACACAGTGGACAAGAGATTACCCATTATGACGCATCAATGAACAATATGCTATAGTAAAGGCGTTTTCACACAACGGTCAAAAGTAAACAAATTATGACGCACAAAATGATGTGCTCTGTGCTTTACTTAGTTATTCTTTAGTCTTTCTTTGATGCGATCTTTTGTTGCAAAGGTAAATAAATTAGCGACAACACAAAACAACACGAAGTCATTCGTTTTGTATTTTTTCTTTTCGCATTTCGAAAAAGAAAAAGAAACAAAAGACAGCATTATTGATAAAAGTTCGAGTGTCATGATATTTTAAGAGTAACTATAATTACAAATTATGTCTTTTGTATAACTTTGCTCTAAATCAGTTGTTTTGAAAATCGGAACTAGCAAATGGTCTTTAGAACAAAAATACAATGGGCGTAAAATTTAAAGCGGTCAGTATCACGTTAGAAGCCATTGGACAGAACAAATTCTTCATTAATATTTTCAACTTAAGCACAAAACCTTTTGCATGAAACGTGTTGTGTATATGTGTCTAGGTGTGTGCGTGAATATATATATACACACTTGCATTAATTGTATTTGCAGGTCAAAAGTCATTAGAATATCACATATTTACACGTTAGATAATGTTTTAAAACATAAATATCAAAATATGAAATTAATTTGCAAATGTGCTTTTAATTAAAATAGAACCTAGAATTCTTGAATTAGGACTTTTATTATTAGATTTAAGACTTAATTACTGCGACTGTTATCCCATCTTTAGGCAATCCAATATTAACTTGTCTCAATCGGTCGATATTAAAATGGGGTTTATTCATATAAAGTCGACCTAGCTGTGTATACCATTTCAATAATAATATTTAATCTTAATCCAAAATATATTAACCTGGTTATCCTAACTTGAAAATATTTTTAGTTTATCGATGAGATTCGCTACCATGGTGACTGGCAGTGGTATAAGAATAGTTTATCCTTAGTCATCTGCAGTTTGAGAGGCGAACAAAATAATCTCGAATCACTTATTTGTTCCCGAGTACACAAGCTAACCAAAACATAAAACAAAAGAATATCAAAGCAAGTTTATTCTCCTGAAAATTCTCGAACATTATTCTCGATCCCTCATGAGAGTATTACTGACAGTTCGTAAAACAAAAAAAAAAAACGAAAGTATAATAAAAAAAACAAAACACTTATTTTCGGAATACCTTGCAGAAAGGACGACACATACGGGTCCTGAAGTCCTCTGTGAACGAGCGAACTGTATCGGTTGTTAAAAGATTCTTCCTCTTTCCAAATTTCTTTCTGGTTCTTCTCTGCCGAATTGTCTGCAACAGGTGAAGAAATCTACTTTGGAAACTGTTCTTCCCATCTTGTGCACCCCACCCTCACACCAAGCTTCTTTGACAAATAGCATTAATTAATAATTCCCCCTTCTCCTAATTTTTTATGTTACGTTGTAGGCACATGTTTTAAAAACATGTCATGTTTTAGGACGACAAAAGATGTACATATATGCAACGCTTGATAAAGATTGAATGTCCGTTTTCTAGGACATAATATTAATCATTTCTGCGCACTGCTAAGGCACACTATTTATATGCCAGTTGAAATGTGTTCGCTTGCTAGCAGACTGTATAAGAAATCTGGGCGTGTATATGAAAACATTACCTTAAAAGAAAAATTACGAAGCAAATATTAGGAAATATCTTGCAGCAGACACAATGCCAACGTTTGATTGTTAAACGACAAACAACGACAGCCGGGAAAAAAACCCAAAAAACCATTCTTTTGTGTCATTTGAGATGCAACGGTTATAAGGCACTCTTCTCACTTCAAAAATTTTGCTTTTACTTTGAAATAAAAAGTTCTTACACAATATCTTGAATTTCTGCCAACAGACAGCCGCCACAAACTCCCATCACCAAAGTGCATTAGCAACAGTTATCACTACCACCAACCTCAAAACAACAACAGCAATCAAAACCAGAATAAAAATGTAGAGAAATAAAGTCAACGATCTTTAAAAACTGACAAAAATAGTCATTTTCTAGTTGAATAGAGATTAAATTCGGCGTCTCCGTGACTGAGAGTTAAAAATAGCGCGGATAGGGGATTTTTACTCCACTGTAAATAATCTTTTCTCTCTCTCTGTGGTATATTTCCACTCTCCTCTTGATTAATTGCTTCCTAGCGTTCGGCTCCTGTTCACAGTCGTGAAAGAATGGATTTCTAATATCGTTTAGAGGAGGAAATAAACATGAGCCTTATCACCAATTTTAAGTTGGCGACGATTTTGTTCCCTTTTTCTGTATTTATTTGTAGATACACACACACACAAAAAAACCCAACAACAATAACCACAACTCTCCCGTTCACGGTGAAAAGTAAACGACATGACATTAATTTGCCTTTCATTAATTAAAATGTTTACTCTATAAATTAAGGAAATACTGGCAAAGTTGCTAACAAACTAATTTACTGCCAAGGAAAAACAATAAACAACCAATCAACCGAAGAAATCCTAGGACCATCTAAGGAAATCAGATAGTAAATGCTGTGTTTGTTTGTATGTTTGTTTCTTTCTTTCTTTATTTGTAAACAGTAATTAAATAAACATAGCACGCGAACAAAATTATATTTGCATGTAAGAAAAAGAAAGACAAAGAAATCCAAATTAATATCATCACAGAAACATTTCTGTAACATTGTTAAAGAATTTTCAATGCGTTTGATAACTTGATGCAAAAAAAAAAATGTAAATCTTGCCATCATTCTGTTAAATGTTCTCATCATTTAAACACTAATACCCTGTGAATCGTTAAGTAAGCAACAACTTCCACAGTATATCCAATTGCATGTCTTATAGATAACATAAACAGAAAACATTATCGACATTATATCATCACACTTGTTATTAATTGATTGTCAGTGAATAAAGGCAATAACAAAATCACAAGCCATGTACTCTGAAAAAAGACTGACACATGAGTTGCTTCTTGAAATTTCCTTCCAGAATAGCACAATATTTCCGAAAGCTAAGACAATTATTTCCCAAGTCACAAATACGCGGCTCTGAAAGTTACTCATTGTTACAAAAACTACGAATTTTCTTAACGCTACACAATTCTCGTAGTCCATCTATTAATGACTGTATAGCATTGCTGTCCTGATAAAATTATTATTTAACAAGAACTTCGACATTTTCCTTCTGGATAAAAGTGTGTGTTAGTATTCACGTGGATAGATAGATAGATAGACAGACAGACAGACAGAGAGACAGATAGATAGATAGATAGATAGATAGATAGATAGATAGATAGATAGATAGATAGATAGATAGATAGATAGATAGATAGATAGATAGATAGATAGATAGATAGATAGATAGATAGATAGATAGATAGATAGATAGATAGATAGATAGATTAGGACAAAGTGTTTTTACAATATACTGCGAAATTCATAATTTCACGCCTTGGTGTTATTTGTTATTATATTTTTGAACGAAGACTTGACGATTGTATGCTTATGCAATAATACCATTCGTGCTTGTTAGCAGGTATAAGGTGTGTTTATTAAACAATTTGCTGCTTTTTCATTTCTGCCTCTCACCTGTTAATATGACTACTAATAAAAGCAAATATGCTAGTAGACTTAATGCGCTTTACGAATAGAGGGATGTGTATGACAAATTTAATAAAATAATTTTGGGAGGACACTTTTGTAAGAAAAATGTCCCTAAAATTTGATAATAAACATGGGACATTCTTTTTCAGACTCATTAATCATTTGAATTTTCAAAATTTCTGGGCATGTCTTAAAAGGCTGCCCTTGCACTTTCCAGTTTGCTCTCCCTTTCTCTAGTGTGCTTCTACTTTCATCTCTCATATTTTTCCCTTTACTCATTCACTCATTCTCTCTTTCTCCCTTTCTCATTCAATTTCACTCTCTCACTCTCTCTTTGTCTCTTCTTTTCTCATTTCTCTCTCTCCATCTTCTCTCCATTTTCTTATTCACTCACCCTCTCACTCTCTCTTTCTCTTTCCCTTTCTCATTCAGTCTCACTCTGTCTCTCTCTCTCTTTGTCTCTCCATTTTCTCATTTCTCTCTCTCGTTTTCTCTCCCTTTTCTCATTCACACTCTCTCTTTTTCTCTCCCTTTCTCATTCAGTCTAACTCTGTCAATCTCTCCCTTTCTCTTCCTTTCTCATTCAGTCTCACTCTCTCTCTCTTTGTCTCTCATTTTCTCACTCAACCTCACTGTCTCAGTCTCTCTGTCTCCCTCTTTCCCTCTCTTCCTCTGCAAAATCTCTCACTCACTCTTTTTTCTCTCTACTCATTCTCTCACCCTTTCTCTCTTTCTCTTTCCATCTCTCTCTCCCCACCCACTAGTTTTTCCTGTGAATATTTATAATGTAGTTCCAATTTCAATCATGACTGCACTTCATTTGAAAGCGAAGTATTCTCTGGGATAATCCATTGATTTACGAGTAGCGATGCTCAGTTCGCTAATGATGCTGGTTTAAATAAATATAAATAAATAAATAAATATCAAATTGCTGGACTACTCAGTCAGTCTCTCGTTCTCTCAATCATTTATGTTCCTCCTCCCTCTCTCTCTCTCTCCTTTAGTTTCAACTTTTTTTTTTATTACCTGGGTTTTCCATTCTATAGTCGTTTTCAACACCCACCACCACCCACCCACCCACCCACCCCCCACACACAATTAGACAAAACAGTTGCCCTAAAATAGGGTAAGAAGCACTTTATATTTTTGTAAATTTGTTAATATTATCATTATTCTACCCAATATCTTGAGCCACACAATCACGCGATTTCCCCATGCCATTTGAACGTGTTTATTTTTTTTTAACTCTCAGGAATCTACAAGAGTCGGCACTCGTGTACAAGAACACGGCCTGGTAGATCAGATGGATCGAGAGTTAGTTGATATCCACACAATGCATTTATATAAATCACTCAGACGGACACATAACTTAAACGACACTCTACTGCCTGGTGAGTACTCCGATGAGCAACTTGATCCACCCGTGTAACAATTGCACAGTTGACACACGACAAACGTGAGTCGCGTGTTAAAACTTACAAGTAGGACAGACAGCTACGGGTAGACGAGAAGTCGGATTCAAAGAAACTTTTCACGCAAGGATGAAGTAAGGAAGAAGAAAGAAGAATTAACAAGTTGCAAATAGTGATTTGCACTGTGCATGCTTTAAAAAACAAACAATGGGAATAAACTAAAAATAAACAAAAATAAATGTGAGGAGAAGAAAGATGAATGACGGCTACAAAGAAGTTATAATTTCGGTATATCACAAAACGACTTACCATCCCTTGGGGGTGAAGGCGTTTGGTATGGAGTCATAGAAAAATGAGAAGGAGGTGCATTATAACCTCCAGGTGCCATTGAATTCATGCCAAACGGGTACCCGAGCGGACCGCGACTGTGTTGCTGAGACGAGAACACATTGTCGTGTTGGTGGTGGTGTTGCGACGGGTAGCTCGACCGAATGGACGAGTAAGCCGGGTGGGTCATTCCGTGTGGCATTTGCTGCTGTTGTAACTCCATAAAGGCAGACTTCCCAACCATTTCTTGCTCAAGCCCGTCCATGCTACCCGCTACGTTCAACATTGTGTTGGAAAAGGGTGGTAGCGGGGTGGAAACGATCCACCCGGATGTGGAAGCCAAGCCGTACTGGAAGATAGACACTGAGATCAAACCGTACCTGCCAGGCGTATCCTAGTGGGTGCTGTTTCTGCAAACAAATCGCGAGGTCCCTTTAAGCAGCGTTGTATTCCCAGTTAACCTCTAGCTCCTGTCTGATCGATGGCCCTGTATAGAAGTTAGAAACACAACACGCTTGTAGAACACGAAAACAATAGAATTTGACACGTTAAGACTACAACTGTCCTGACCGCATAACATTTGCTAAGTTAATTCTTTGACTAGAATTGGGTATTCATAGTAAATACAACACAAGCTTTGAAGACGGAAGAAAAGTGAGACACAGAAAGATTGTTTACAGCTGGTTACCTCCGCCTGTCTGTGTAAGAAGTGACATTTCAGGGTATCTGATTCTCAGTATTTAAATGGTGTCGGCACTATGTCAGATAAATGTGTGAGTATTTGTAATTTTGTTTTCAAGTGCTAATCTATAAATAAGCCTCTGAGATAAAACATCAAATCATCGATCATAAAAAAAGACAAATAAAATGAAAACATGAAAAAATAGAAACCCACTCCAGGTAACAGCAAGCAATACCGAAATGTATTTTAATGTAAAAATTTGAAACAGAATGAAATGTAGGTTGGGCTTGAGTTAAAAGGTATGTAACTGCATTTGTGCAGAGATGGCGAAATATTTGTAATCACTATTTGTGCTTTTACAATTGTTATTGGATGCTGGTCACATAGCACTTTGAAGTAATGAATAGTATTGATTAATGACACTTGAGGGGGGGAAAAAATCCAGAACAACCACGTTGATATTTTATCGAATTGGGCGCTTATACGCAAGACATTCAAATTTATTGATATTCTAGTATGGATAATTTCCTCCTTTTTCTTTCTGGATGCAACACAACTCAACAGTCATTGCGATGAAATCAAAGAAGTAGAAGTATATACTCACTGTCAAACACACTTGTTCCGAGAGAGGTAGTCCGAGTCAAGAAAATAGGCACTCCAAAAAATATGTCAGTTCGTTTGTCTGTGCGTCCGCGGCTTGTTGTGCTCTCGTCTGCCTTTGATTAGGGGTAATTTTCAGATAATATAGGCCTGTTCACTCATCGTACACTCTGCACATACTTAGCCACAACTCCTGCGCTAACTACCACTTAAATCAGTAATCGCAGCTCCAAAATATACACACCACTCCTGTACAAGCTTCCTTGGCCACGCCCACAGCCGAGACTCTGCTCAGCGACTGGTGGGTTCTTAGTGGAGGGACGGCTCAGACTCGAGCTCTCGCTGTTTCTCTGTCTATTCAGTTGATTCGTCAATCCCCGCGACACGACAATGTACGGCAAAAAAAGCTAGCGGGTAACAATGGCGACATAGTACTCTCTCTTTTTTTTCTTTTCTTTTCTTTTTTTTTTAAAATTGGCGAAATCAGTAGCACTGTCACTATTTTTTCTTATTTCTTTCTCTCTCACTGGCTCTCTTCCTTCATTCCTCCCCCACCACCCCTGACATGAAATTCTGAAAGATGGCGCGACAAATGGTTTGTTTCTGTCTCTTAAAGGCGCTTCTGCCAGTCTTGCAAAGCCGTCTCGAGACTGGAGTTGTCTCCTAGCGCGGACAGAATGGACGTCAGAGGAACCGTAAAGAACACCATCCTTTTTCTATGACGGCGAGCTCGCCGACTGGGGGTGGGGTGGGGGTGGGGGCAAGGACGTTGGAACAGGGGGCTTACTGCCCTGCATGTTTGCATGTCTTCAGGTTTTCTTCGAATAGGCTGCAATGGACACCGCAAGAAGCGTGGAGGTTAAGTGATTAGCCCCCGCCCCCAATCTCGGGTAGGCCCGAATGTTCGTTAAGAAAATAGTGGAAGACGTACATGAGTCCAAATAATTCTCCCTGAGAGATTGTTCTTGTTCTGTAGTTCTTATGTGTGTACCTTTTATATAATCCATCCATCCATCTATCTATCTATCTATCTATCTATCTATCTATCTATCTATCTATCTATCTATCTATCCATCCATCCAACCAGCCAGCCACCCATCCATCCATCCATCCATCTATCTATCTATCTACCCATCCATCCATTGATCCATCCATCTATCTATCTATCTATCTATCCAGCCACCCATCCATCCATCCATCCGTCCGTCTATCCATCTATCTATCTATTCATCCATCTATCTATCTATCTATCTATCTATCTATCTATCTATTTATCTATCTATCTATCTATAATCAGAACAAGCAACAAACCATCAACCTCACACTAGCAACTTAACTATAATGTCTTTCGATCTCACTTGGCTGTTGTCAGTTTTGGGGGAACTTTTCTGAGCTTTCCCTTTTATTTTCATTTTAAATGAAAGAAAAGATACCAATAATAGAAGAAAAATAAGAGCAACGAAGAGATGAATATTGACAATGGAAAAGCAGGTTGATGCAGTTATTATGAAAAGTTAAAAAATATTATTAAATGTATTTATTTTCGTCTGGTTTAATTTCTCTTTCGTTCTCTTGAGCTATATTTCAATTTATTATTTTTTAAACTGTGCCAAATGGTTTAGTTTGTGTTCAGTTCCTTCCTCGAAGTCACGTGACAAAAACTAACTTTGGTCGTTGAGTTCTAATCTCTCTTTATTCAATTAAATACACGTTCTGGTTGAATTTAGGTAAATAAAGCAATAATTTAGCTAAACATTTTGATAAACTTTCGCAAACAACCATTATTTTACTAGATTAAACTTATTCTGCAGCATAATTATTTTCGGTCAATATGCACGTTCTCGACAATCACGCAGCTCATTTTCTTTGGTATCCATCCCATAATGCTCTTTACAACCAACAGAGAGAAGATACAAATCCCACACATGGATTTTCGCAAAAAACAGCGTTCGACCGTGTGTAAATGTTTCTCCAAAAGATTATGGAAAGAACACATTTTTATTATAAGCATATTAAATGGGTGCCAGGAGTGAAGGGGAAAACAGTATATTTGTTTATATCTTTAATATCTATTTAGCCAAGAACGCATTGTTTACTGATTGACTTAGCCTAAATGGCTCAGCTTAACGCCATTTTGTTCGGATCGCTGTGCACATACATCTGATTGGCTCAGCTTAACGCCATTTTGTTCGGATCGCTGTGCACATACATTTGATTGGCTCAGCTTAACGCCAGTTTGTTCGGATCGCTGTGCATATACATTTGATTGGCTCAGCTTAACGCCAGTTTGTTCGGATCGCTGTGCACATACATCTGATTGGCTCAGCTTAACGCCACTTTGTTCGGATCGCTGTGCACATACATCTGATTGGCTCAGCTTAACGTTCTTTTGTTTGGATGGCTGTGCGCGTACATCTGATTGGCTCAGCTTAGCGCCCTTTTGTTTGGATGGCTGGATGTGCGCGTGCATCTGATTGGCTCAGCTTAGCGTCCTTTTGTATGGATGGCTGGATGTGCGCGTGCATCTGATTCTTTAGCATGAGCTTAATGGAAATGTTTTCCTAGAAGAATTTAGCAAAATGTTTATTTAGTTAAATAAATATACATAGCATATTAAATAAATATACATAGCATATTAAATAAATATACATAGCAAATATATAGAACCTTTTTCAGCTCGATAAAAAAGAAATATGTACTAGCTATGTAAGATTTTACTTAAATACTATTTATATTACTTAATTTCACGATTTGAATAAGCTAATGATTGCTTTTGAACTAACTCAATTTACTTATTTACCATTAAAAGACGTTGGAGCAAGACATCAAGGATGCACAAGGCCAAGGACAAAGCTAAGATAGCGATTAACTAATAGGCACACAACTTTCTCATGACGTCAGAGTTCCAAGCATCAGTGTGATGAGGCACATACGTGACGTCAAAACTACAGCAGTCTTCTTGACACCCAAATCCATGCATCAGTGGACTTACACATTTCATTGTTCATGTGTCAATGGACTTGAAACATTTCATTGTTCGTGTATCAGTGGACTGAAACATTTCATTCTTCATGCATCAATGGATTGACACATTTCATTGTTCATGCATCAATGGACTTAAACGTTTCATTTTTCATATATCAAAGGCCTTAAATATTTAATTGTTCATGCATCAGTGGATTGACACATTTCATTGTTCATGCATCAGTGGACTGACACAATTAATTATTCACGCATCGACAGACTTGCACGCCTCATTGTCACAATCCGTCACTGTTATAAACCACTGCCAGAATTGCTGGCTTGTGTCAAAGCTTTTGATTTATGCGCAAAGCGTTTTAAATGTTCATATTGCTTTGTTTAGGTTTACAAACAAGATGCTAGTAATACTAAAAGAAAATGCAGGAAAACCCCCATATATCTTCTATAATGACTTATCACAGAACATTCGTGATAATTCAGCGAGTACTAAAATCGTTCGGATTGCTGGAAGTAAAGAGCATTTACTGACCTAAGTTCAATACATTTCACATTTGGGACTGATAATCCACCAATTTGAAATGTGTAAAGGGCAACTAATGTAGGTCAGCTGACGTTACCAAAACAGCAGTTAATGTTCATGACCTACATTAGAATACATAAAAAAAGAAGGATTTATAATACAGGCAAACAATACAATCCTAAGATACAACATGCTTACGGTATCCTCTTGAACTAGGCTCTAAATGACAGGAATAAAGTTACCTAAATCTGTTTAAAACATCGCCTTTAATTAATTTATAATATTCCTGGTGTGACAGGAATAAAGTTACCTAAATCTGTTTAAAACATCGCCTTTAATTAATCTATAACATTCCTGGTGTAACAAATATATCCCTCTCCACCCCCCTGCACTTTTATTAGTCACATTTCTATATGCATTGTAATAATAAAATATTTTATTATAAAACTGTGGTGCACTCTTTTATGTTGCTAGTATTTAAAAGTATTGAAAGTTTTAAAGTAGACATCATGCACTGCACGTTAAGAGTAACATATATTGAGAAGTGTAAGTATCCTTTTTGTACAGTAACTTGATGATACACTGAGGTAACATTATGGTAGAAGGGTATTATGAGGTAACATTATGATAGAAGGGTATTATGAGGTAACATTATGGTAGAAGGATATTATGAGGTAACATTATGGTAGAAGGGTATTATGAGGTAACACTATGGTAGAAGGATATTATGCGTAACTGTTTGTGAATTCAGCAATCAATATTTCATTGAAAGTAAAAAAAAAATAAGTAGCCAATCCAGACCGCTAATCTATGTCGCCTATAAACAAATTACCTGTGATGTTGTAGTCAACAGGTAGATTGCAAGATACATCATAACTGACCAATGGCCTGGTACTGGCCAACCGCAACTGACTAATAGGGGTTAGGGAAGTGTAGAGAGCAAGTGATTTTTAGGAAGTAATCCTCACTCCCCACCCCACCCCAATGTAGAGACGTATTTTCTTTGAACTTTGAAATGATTGGTAAATGCCATTGTGAGTAACATCCAGACTTGTAAATTTTAATTTGTAACCTTTGTTTTCTTTCAGCTAAGTAATAATGTACTTTATTCACGTGTACAATCCTGCGTGATATTTTATGATTCTGAGAAATCTGCTTATGTCTGTCTTAATTCAGTAGAAACGCCTTGAGGTTTAATATTGATTGATGTTTGCAATAACGTGTGTAAGCCACTATTTGGAAACTTTGTAAAAGTTAATGCAACAGACATAGATTTCTGTGAAACATCATAGCAATGATTCAGAGATTTTTCATAAAATAATTTTATAACTTCCTTTGTTTAAATTATATTTGATTGTGTATGAATATTATACAATTTGTATTGGGATCATACAGTACATTTTTGTGTTTATATAAAAGTGTAATAAAAGTGTAACGTCCATCAGTCAAGGCTGAGAGTCAAATAATTGTATTTCATAACCATTATTAAAATAAATCTGACGAGCTATTAAAGACAGAGATAGGCAATACGACCTCATTCAGAATGCTCATTAGGGCGAGAAATGGCAATGCTTGTGGGTCATCTTTATTCCTTGTTCTGTGCTTGATTGACTACAAGCACCATCCACTTTTCCACTTCAAGTGAATGAGCCAATGAGAGTGCGGTACAACACTCTATTTCTGATGGTTCACCGACAAATGCGCGAACGACAATTGCGCGCCGACAAAAACGCGATGAACAAATGCGCGCCGACAAAATCGCGCCGACAAAATCGCGATCGACAAAATCGCGATCGACAAAATCGCGAAGATACATCGTACAAGAATGTAATAATGTAACAATTGAATAATGTAATAAAGTAATAATGTAATAATGTAATAATTTAAATCGTACAAGAATGTAATAATAACATATGTAGATATCAATATAACGATACACAAAGCAATGTTAAGAGATAGTGCGTGCAAATAATCCTCACACAAAGGCAATGAAAAGAATGAAGCACATATCAAATCTTAATAATTTTATTTAAAGATCAATATTAAGAGATACTGCGTGCAGTTACGTAATAGAGCGAACATACATAACACTTCTTGGACCGTGTCAAATACAACTATTCAAACTTAGCATGCCATTCTTTACTTGGCGATGTTTATCGCGATTTTGTCGGCGCGAATTTGTCGATTTCAAAGAACGCGATTTTGTCGTCGCGCTTTTGTCCATCGCGGTTTAGTCGGCGCGCAATTGTCGTTCGCGCATTTGACGGGTCACCATTTCTGATGTCATCCATCTATACCCATTCTCAGGAAGAAGGCAGGGGAGACAAATGGTACCATACAGGTCAAGTCTTCTTTAATGGGAAAAAAATTATCAATAATCTGTCTACCCTCGTGTAATGTAATAATTGCTGTAGTCTTTATATTTGTCAATTAATGACTGAACATTTTCAGGAGTACTCTATGGGAGAAGTAAAGGTACTTTGTGTAGAATGTATTGTTAGTTCAAAGCTGTGAAAAGCAACTAGCTACAGATAATTGATAAGCAAATGATTGGATTTGAGTTGTATTGATTTATATATGTGTACACCTGTGTATATTAAACAAACCTTACTCTACTTCTGACGTAGAAAACAAAAAGAGAATATTTTTTCTTTCAATTGCTTCAACATGCACTCAATAAGCAGCTAAAATTGCTATTTTTATTTCGTTTACAGATTTACTTATAAAGACCAATTTATAATTACTTACTACGTCTACTACTACAAATATAGCCACTGATAATAATTACTTATGTTAACTGTATAACGTCTACTAGTCTAATTATAGACAATGATAATTAATTATGTTGACTGCATTACATCTACTACTCTAATCATTAACAGTGATAATTACTTATGTTAACTGTATTACATCTACTAGTCTAATTATAGCCATTGATAATTATTTGTGATAACTATAGGACGTTTACTAGTCTAATTATTACCACTGATGATTATTATGATAAATGTATTACCTCTACTAATACAACTATTGCCACTGATAATTACTTATGTTAACTGCATTATGAATACTACTACTATTATGTCCATGGATATCTACTTATGCTAACAGTATTACGGTTACTCCTTCAATTATAGTCACTAAAAATCGGCGAACAGTTAATATTACTAATATTACTACTACTAACTACAATAATTCAACAATTACTATAACTACTTATGTACTTCTAAATCATGTCAACTCTACAACTACAACGGCAAGCACGCATCATCATCTGGTATTTGGTATGAACTAAGTTACAGATACATTACAACATTCATTTAGGGACTAAAACCACTACTTTAATTGCTTCCACTGAGTTACAGATACATTACGACAACATTCATTTAGGGACTAAAACCACTACTTTAATTGTTTCCACTGAGTTACAGATACATTACAACATTCATTTAGGGACTAAAACTACTACTTTAATTGTTTCCACTGGTGTATGAGCAAGCAAGGGTCATCGCTGTTGCTATATCTGTTGCTTCTACAGTCAAACAACCTACAACTACCTAAGACTGATTTGTGTTACTGTTGTAGATATAATCATATTCAGTATATCACATATCTGAAACACATTTTTCTCTAATTTCAACCATACCTAGTACGTGAATATTTTCTTTTACCACTCCATGCTTTGTCTGCCGGGAAGAAGATCGCAAACCCATCTACCGTTACTATTACTTTTCCTGTTACAATTATCTGCATCACCACCGACTAATCAAACAACGATTACTACAATTCCCTTTGCTTTATTTTCTGCTTCAACCAAACAGCAACTAAGTGTATTGCTTCAGTAACTTTCTTCTGCAACTAAAGATGTCGAACCAACAGTTAGTTGCTCCTAACATCTCTGTTACTTTATCCTCTACAACAGCATTAATCAACACATAATTATTACTTCCGGTAGCTTTCATTTGCTATAAGAACTCTTCACCAACTATTATTTACTAATTTAGTTTTATTTTTTTGCGGGAACAACAATCAATAAGTAAATATTATTACTAATCATGTTATTTTCTTCTGCGAGGACACCACCAGTCAGTAAATACTATGACTACTTCTGTTGTTTCTTCTACTAGAACAGCAACCAATCACTAAATACTATGACTACTTCTGTTAATTTTCTTTTCTGCTAGAACACCACCCAATCACTAAATACTATAACTACTTCTGTTGTTTCTTCTGCTAGAACACCACCCAATCACTAAATACTATAACTACTTCTGTTGTTTCTTCTGCTAGAACAGCAACCAATTAATACTATGACTACTTCTGTTGTTTCTTCTGCTAAAACACCACCCAATCAATAAATATTATGAATGTTTCTGTTAATTTTCTTTTCTGCTAGAACAGCAACCAGTCGATAAGTACTATTACTTTTTCTGTTATATTTTGGTGCTAAAAAAGCAACCAATCTACAAACAATATTACTACCTCTTTATGTGTTTCTGCAAGAACAGCAACCAGTCGGCAAATACTAACACTATTTCTGTTAAGTTTTTGTTTGTTTTTGTGCTAGAACAGCAACCAGTCGGCAAATACTAACACTATTTCCTTTAAGTTTTTGTTTGTTTGCTTTTCTGCTAGAACAGCAACCAGTCGGCAAATACTAACACTATTTCTGTTAAGTTTTTGTTTGTTTGTTTTTGTGCTAGAACAGCAACCAGTCGGCAAATACTAGCACTATTTCTGTTAAGTTTTTGTTTGCTTTTGTGCTAGAGCAGCAATCAGATTGCAAATACTAATACTATTTTTGTTAAGTTTTTCTGTTAGTACAGCAACCAATCAACAGATAATAGAACAGCTTTAAGTTTTTTTTTTTACAACTACAGCTTTTCGAACATTACCGTTAGGCGTTAGTACTTGTCACGTGACAAGGTGAACCAAATATCACCCTTATTTATTACTTTTGTTATTTATTTGCTCTTTTGTTGCTACACCGATAAGTGAACAACTACATCTATGGGTGCTTCTGTTGTAATGACTATGAATCGGCAATTACTTTAAACAAGTTTTGCTTTTAGTTCTGCTATAAATTCCACCAATCAACGACCATTTAAAAAATTATTTCTTTTGTTGCAATATCGACAACTAAATAACTACTAATAATGTTGCTTTTTTTGTAAGGGATACCAATCCGCAACTGCTTTTAACTACTTTTGTTATTTTCTTTTGCTTTTAGTTCTACCTCAAATTCTATCAACCAGCGACCATTTTTTAATTATTTCTATTGTTGCTATTCTACAACTAAATAGCAAATACTATTTTGCTTTGTTGTAAGGAATACGAATCGACAATTACTTGTAACTACTTTTGTTAATTGTTTTTTTGCTTTTAGTTCAAATTCAACTAATCAACAATAATTTTTAATTGTTTCTGTTGTTGCTCTTTCGACCAGTAAATAATTATTACTATTGTTGTTTCTGTTGCCAGGGCTTCCAATCGACAATTACTCTTAACTACTGATCAACAACCACTTTTAATTCTTCTTTTTAAAAAATTTTGTTTGTTTGTTACAACACCGACAGCTAAATAATTTCTAATGTTGTTTCGTTTTGTAAAGACTACCAAACCAGAAACACTTTTATTATTACTGTTTAATGTTTTCTTTGTTGGTTACATTGACAATTATATAACCATTTCTACTGCTGCTAATGTTATTATTTTATTTTAAGGATTGTGAAAAAAACTACTTTTACTACTTGTGTTTATTTCTTCTTGTGGCGGAGTAAATTTAAAACTTAATTGTTATATAAACTGTTAAATTATCAAAGTGACTCAAACTTGGGCACTCCTCATGATGGTATTTTTGTGTCAGAGTTGGAGTAAACAACTCGAGTTGAAAATATGCTAGAAAATTGCTGGCGCAATCCAAACCAGTTCCATCTGGATGAGTAGTTTGTCAGGCTAATAGTCTTACCCTTGTTCCTAACATTTGATCCAATGGGGGGTGGACCGGAAGTTTCTTTGTTGAAGAAATACTCTATTCTAATCACTTTGAATTTGAACGTAACTCGAGTCCAGTCATAAAGGTGATGGTTAGCTTATGGTAAGTTAACTGGCTGATAAAGTAAGAATGAACTTAGAATACGCTGACCATGTTTGCAATTGATTTTAAATGGAGAATGTTTTATGTATTTGAACAATTATTTCTATGTTCACTAATATGATTATGTTGTACATTATACTTGTGAATTTGGATTGATGCTATATTTCTTATGCTGTGTGTGTATCCGGCTCACGAAATTGTTTCAGGATTTGTATGTTGACAAATGTTCGTAAGAGAGAAAGGAGTTTAGAGATGAAATATGTATGAAATTTAGTGCTGCCTTAATTTGACTGTTGCATAACAGAGCAAGCCTTTTTGTTTTTGGTTGTCACTTCACACTACACTGACTACTGCTCTAGTCTACTTGAATATGTTGGTGTGTGCTTCCGGCGTTGTTGTTAACTTGTCAGTAAAGTTGCTGTTGCTGTAAGTTGATTCCTGTGAGTTCCATTCGAGTGCCAATACAGTGGAAATTGTGGCTTGAGTTTGGTCTCGAGAATTCACGAACATTATTTTGATGTCCCTAATGGTGTGTAGAGTAAACGCACACGGAAATTCAAGAACATTCATTGTGCTTGATAGCACATGTGAAATTCAAGACGATTCTTTACAGTGTGTTTGGAGAGCACATTGAAGATTCTGAAAGAGTTGTGGTAACGTACCTCTAGGAGAGACACTGGGACCTCGCCTAGATATGAAAGGCATTGACTTGTTGCAAAATGCGAGATTTTGAAACACGTGCCGGTGACAGTCGCCATCTTTGAACAGGTTATGTTTATTAGCTTTAACTATTTCTCTTAGACTCCACTCTCATTTCCTTGATGATTTCCATGAACTTGATTATATATTTATGTTATTGACTGCTTATGTTTATTCTAGCATAAACTGAATGATTGTCCAGCATTAATCGAAAATTGTTGTGTTGTGAAGTGATGTAAATGTCAATGGCTTTTTATTATATTCATTTGCTATATATTTGATTGTTGATTTAATAAAATTATTTTAAAATTTATTGACCTTCTTACACATATTGATAACCATATGTTGGAGAAGAAATTGGGTGGACGAGGGTTTGCTAAATATAGATTAAAGACGGATTAGTGCTCTCCTTTAGTCGACCTACGGAAATATTGTGTGACGGTAAATGTTTGTCTTTAATATTGTGGAAGAAAGAAAACGTTTACAGGATCCGTATATCCCGCCAAGTGACAGAGACGAGTGGTGTTTGCTGGAGAATTACTAATAACATAAATTAAGATTCTCATCACTTGTAATTAGTTATGGACGATTAATTAACTAATATAATCATAACCATTAACTATGTGGCGTTAGCGTCACAGTGGGTAAACATTGATCTCTGCCTATTGGCTGGTCTCAATTTTGTAAATCTTAACCAGTGGATAATAAAAACTACTCATCCATCTAAAACTGGTACAGTATGTTTACTCCAACTTTTGGGACTTGGCAAAAATATATCATGAGCAGTTTTCAAGGTCGGGTCACTTTGAGATTTAACAATTTATACATCAGTTAAGTTTAGAAATAGGGATAGGCAAATTTACTCCACCACACACAGGTACGGGCTAAACTAAACTGTGAAATGGTCCAAGACAGTACTTCATGTCCACTGCTCACTATGACCATATTGATTTAGCGAATGATAGAGCGAAACGGACGTTGTAATTGTGTCAATAATCCTCCAGCTGCATTCACATTTTAAAATGTAAAATATAATATTCATGCGTGGTGTTGTATTTTCTTTTCTTACTTTACGTGTTTTTATCAGTATACCTATACATAAAATAGTAAACTGTGCTCTGCATGTTAATAGTACTACCAGTACGTATGCTCGGTTAAGTCCTAAACTATATAGGAATAACACATAAAAGGATTATCTCCACTTCACTGAAAGGATAAACAATCTGTCATTGTTAATCTATAGAGTTGCCACTATTTGAACCTCGAGTGCACTTCTACCCCCAGCGTTGGCTGGCTGAAGATTACTCAGACTTGACTGAGTGCATTTGAATGTGAGACTGATTGACAGTAGCCTTCCACATAATGACTGACCAATGACATAATTCCTAAGAAATGAGACTGACCAATCCAAAGCACTAGTGCGAAAAGGCCCAACAGTGTGATGTCGGCTTCGTTCACTATAGTCACGCACTGTCATACGTGAATGATTGTAAGGTATGCATTTTCAGTGCAAGAATATACTGTTGTACGTGAATGATTGTAAGGTATGCATTTTCAGTGCAAGAATATACTGTTGTACGTGAATGATTGTAAGGTATGCATTTTCAGTGCAAGAATATACTGTTGTACGTGAATGATTGTAAGGTATGCATTTTCAGTGCAAGAATATACTGTTGTACGTGAATGATTGTAAGGTATGCATTTTCAGTGCAAGAATATACTGTTGTACGTGAAAGGAAAAAAAAGGCACTGTTCGTGGAGCTATAAATGTACGATGCTGGAAATGTATTGCTCTATCTCCCAGTATCATTATCAGTTTTCCCCCCCTATTATCATTTGGTCTATTTTCGTGACCAGTGTAAATTATTAGAAAACTTTATTATTGTGTTTGCACATAGTTTTAATTGTTAAATTAGTGACGTGTCACAACTCTTCGCTGAGTAGGTGCTAAAATTAATAATATATTTTTACGTGAATTATAATCATTTACCATGTGCAGTAAGTTAATAGGTTTTACTTCATAGTTTTTCTTTTTAATCTTTACTATAAACTATGCATTGTGGACTTTAACAGTTAGTCAAGCACGACACACTTTTAATGACAACGCATCCAAATATGTTTTATATATATGTGAATAATTTGTATGAAAAAATACTGTACATGGACTTTGATAACGACTTTCATAAAATTTACCTGCAGCATAGTAATATTACGATGTAATAAAATCTTTTATAATGAAGTCACACTACTAAGCACATATTTGTTAATACATATTAAACAAGAACGTACAAACAATCTTCATTATGATCAGTGCAAATGATAATAGTTTGCTTATTTCAAATCAAAATCTTTGTAATATTAATTTTATTTCCGAAAATATGAACTGGGCAAATTAAAATAAATAAATGAATATTGATTAATTAATAAGCAAATGCAGTAAGATATTCCAAAATTGTGTGTATTATATATTGCATAAAAATGTCCTATATATTGTACAAAGTTTTAAATAGTTGCATTATAGTTGTTATTTCTGTTACAGTTAAATACTGAATGCTTTTCAGTACATGGATGTAACAGTCATTTTATACTGAATGCTTAATAGTACATGGATGTACCGTCATGTTTACACTGAATGTTTATTAGTACATGGATGTACCGTCATGTTTACACTGAATGTTTATTAGTACATGGATGTAATTATCACATTTATACTGAGTGCTTGTTAGTACCTGGACATAACCGTCAGGTTTATAATGTGTACTTGTTATACGTGGATGCAATTATATTTATACCGAATGCTAGTTAGTACTTGGGACATAATCGTTATATTTATAATGAGTACATTTTAGTACATGGATGTAACTGTCATTTTTATAATGAGTACATTTAAGTACATGGATGTAATTGTAATTTTTATACTGAGTGCATATTAATTAGCACATGGATGTAATTGTCATGTTTAAAATTAGTACATATTAGTACGTAGATGTAATCATTATGTTTAAAGTACACAGGCTGAAAATAATTTACAACCACACGATAGATTGGTTTCAGTCACTTTTAAAGTTAGAAAAAAATATATTTGGTGAAATGACATCTTTATTTATTAATAACTGATTTCATAGTAGCTGTTGAATTAGATGAATAAATATTCATTTGACTACAATTGTTTATTTATAAAATATTTTCAGATGAAGGATACAAATATCCTAGGGCAAATTATGATTTTATAATTTTATAATTTTTCTTTTTCTTAATTTTTTATTATTATTATTATTTTAACTTTTAGTGCAGTGAGGAACTCTTTTTGCTAAACAGGCAGTCAACCAAAATATATTCACTCACACCTTACGCTAAAGTTCTAACGATAAGTCGGAACGGAAATCATTATGCCTGACAAATGATTGTACAGGGAGGGAACGCATGGACGGAAGGGGCTCTTAACCAGACATTTGATTACCATATATGGTCAGTTGCTTTCCATTGTATGATGTAGACAAAAAAGGTTTGTCTACAAACATAAAACACATGGTAATTTTAATGCCAGAAATCGTCATTCACAACCACACCTTCTGAACGGAAGGGTCGAAAAATAATGATTCGGACCAAAACCCTTTTGGGAACCCAGTGTTTCAGTAAATACTGGTCCTCAGATAATGATCTGCCAGTGACGGAATTCGGTAATCTAAACAAGAAGAGGAGACACTCGAGGGTTACCGTTTGCATCAGTGGGGAGTAACGTCGAGGTTTTGTGAGACAGACTGCCAGCAAAGATATAATCACCGTAGACTGCGGCAAAGATATAATCACTGCTAGTCGAGAATCGAACTGGGAGCAAGATGCCACATGGTGGCATTGTCGATGCGTCGGCCACCACCATCTTGAATTCAAAGTTACGTTAGGCTCTCAGGATAATTGTGAATTAATAGACTGTAACGTGAGGGTATTCGGTAACGCGTGATCTCTTTCGTTTATTTCAAACAATTTGTAAATATTATTTTTACTTATTCCTATTATTAATTTGTTGTCTTTCTTCCTATTTTAATTAATTCTTTTGGATGACCATTAACTGGGATTGGCTAGGGTGTGGGGGCAGGCGAGCCACATGTTGGATGAATGAGTGTTAGTTAATTAAGAAATGGGGGGGGACAATATTCTCTTAACCTGGAGGCATCGTTTGTAGTTTGCTTGTTTTTAAGTTTGTTTGAAATATAAGCTTGTTTAAGTTTAATAAATGTCCCATTAAGATATTGCAAAAGTTATTAATATATTGATTAGAGGATAGGCAGTATGTCTGTTAGGAATATTAATATTAATCATCAAAATCAATAGTCTTAATAATTAATGCTATCAATTATATGTGACCTGTCAACACAAAAAGATACTTAAGTCGGATTTTGGGGGTATTGAGATATATATATCAATAGAAAGAAAATTGAAAGGGCTTTCTGTTGATATAAAAATAAAGAGTGTAGGACAAAATATGGAAAAGTTATGTTTGTTTGAAGTGCACTACTGTCCGGACGGCCATTTTGAGAAAATCGGCCTCAAAGATTGAACACATTTCTGAGAGGTTTTTCCTTAGCAACCATATATTAATCTGCTTCATTTGCAATCAGAGTTGAAGAAGACACAATAGCTAACACTGTAATAACTATAAACAACAAATATATTGTTACATCATTTACAGACAACAGTCTTTTTAAGCCATAACGATTAGAATTTCTGTATGCGAGAATGATTATTGTGGCTCACAGAATATTCTAAAATTAAGGCATAATATTGAATTGATACCTCTTTCTAAATCTGATACTAGCTCCACTAAATAAATCACAGATTAAAGCTGCATTACTTTCACATTCTTAAAAAAAATATCGTTTAAATAATCCAGTAATTATAGCACACCTTTCACTTCAGTGTACAGTCAGTTATCGTCAGCTGTCGTCTGTTTCGTCTTTTTCGTTGTTCGATCACGCGATTCGCTGTCCGTGTCACTTTCAGAAGAAAATCCATCAGCAACATCCTCATTAGCAAAATAATCAGATATCAAATCTTTAATCTGAATGCTTTCTTTTTCTAAGATGTTGCTTTCTTTACATGAATTCAACAAATTAGCGATTCGTTTCTCCATGTTTGCATTACGCATTACAGGACGAAACTGTCTCCCCTTGTGTGCGTTTCAACCAATCGCGACCGTCTTTTTATGAGAGCATGCTTGGTAACTTATAGTAAGCTTTGATAAACTGTCTGCGGATTGGCTGACGCTTTTCACTTTGTTTACGCCAAGCACAGCCTTATAAAACATTCTGATTACACGTTATTAATAACCAGTGTCGTCAGCATAAAAATAGGCTTTTTCCTGAGCATTCTGATATACAACATGATGAGGTTCAGCCAGGGATACTACCGTCTACGATCATCAGATTATAGCACTTTTGGGCCATATTTTTCCTTCGAAGTTAGACAGTAGGTCACAAAAAAATAATAATAAAGCTATTTCTAGTTCGAATTAAGGAAAAACACGCTAGTAATTTGTTGTTCGATGGTTTGGGAACACGCTAAAATGAAAATCTCAATTTCACCCATGTAGACCCCCACCTTCGTTTTTGCCGTTTTTCTCGGCTTAGCCTTGCGCGACTTAAGTATCTTTTTGTGGTGACAGATCACATATCTGGTGTGTTTGTTTCTTTCGTATTTCAGTAACTTGTATCCTCCTTTCGAGATCCGCTGTGAGGGTCATGATTCACATGCATTTAAGAAAACAGATTCAACCAAGGAGTGCATCAGTCTGATCTTTGAGCTGACCTAGGTGTTTCTGTCTTTCCAAACTCTTCAGGTTTGCCATTGCTGTATTTGTCATCACAGTCCTGGACAATATTTTTGTTTTGATCCCTTGTCTGTCATGATGGCTCTAAGTACTTGAATTTATTAACTGTTTCCAGTTTCTGATCACCAATCATGATGTCAGTGCCGATGCTACTGGTGTTGTTGGTCATCAATTTGGTCTTCTCTGCGCTGATTTCCATACCAAAAGCAGTAGTTGTCCTGTCTAGCTTTCCACCAACTGAGCTAGCTCCTCATTTCCTGCAAGGCCATCGATGTCATCAGCAAAGCGTAAGTTCGGTATTGTTCTGCCTTCAATACTTAAAGTTCATTCATGGCCTTCCAGAACATCTGTCATGTTTCTTTCAGGGAAAATGTTGAAGAGAGTAGGTGAAAGCAAACAGCCTTGCATGATTCCCACTGTTGTCCTTAACCAATCTCATATTTGGCAGTTGAAGCAGACTGCTCTGGTGGCCTTGCTGTAAAGGCTTTCTATGACTTTGATCATGTTGATATTGATGTTGAACAGCTTCATGGTGAACCAAAGGGCTGCATGTCACACCCTGTCAAACGCCTTTTTAAAATCTACAAAGACATGATAGAGGTTTTGTAGGTGCTGGAGTTACTTCTCACATAGTAATCTCAGGTTAAAGATCTGTTCAGTTGTGCTTCGCTCTGGTCTGAAGCTTGCCTGTTCTTCAGCTGACTTCCTCTGCCAGCGACTTTACTCTGTTTAATAATTATGATCTTTAGCATGACTTTGCTTGGGTGGCATATACTTTTAACACTGTTTATAACATAAATGTATGACAAATGTTCTTGAATACATAACTTATTACTCTAGCCAGATCCAGGACAACTGAAGTCTTTATTTTCTGCTGTTAACTTTATTTCGTAAATCAATTAGAATTTGATCATTATTATTATGCATCTGCCCAAATTTCTTGCACACAAATGAATATTTGAAATAACTTGATCATATTTAAATATTTACAATTTATGGTTTCATAATACTGCATATTAGCAAAGTTATAGAATTTTGTTGCACTAATTATACCATTACTTGTAAGGGGCAAAACTGTGATTGTCTCCCATGTAATTGTATCCACTTTGTTTATTTGGTGGAGGGTAATTGTACTTGATTGTTACTTTAGATCATGTCCACACAATATACCAATAATTGTAATCTTAATGAGAAAAAAATCAATATATTTAAGCTTTGTGAGACTATCTAACTATTAAATTAATATAACATTGTCCATTAATTATTAAATTTAAAAGCTTCTCATTTACAATACTAAGTAAATTAAACAGTATACACACACACACACACACACACACACACACACACAAAATAAACACACAAAAACTCTTATACAGACATACTTGCATAGGCAAACAGTATATAAGGACAAATATAAAAAAACTACTGCTAGATAAACTAATTAATATATATTCATATAGTATTCGTTTTATGAAACTGAATCAAATACTTTCAGAAAAAAATGACAGAATATAATTTTTGAAAACAACTGTTGTTTATTTTAATTACAACACATCTCTATAGATCGTGGTCCATCTTGAAAGCTTTGTTGAGATTTGTATTTTATAATTGTTTAAATAAGCCGCTGATTTGATTCAAAGGGGTAAAGTATAGTTGTGCGTAAGTACGAGCCAGTGATATATTTATGGGATGAAATTATTATTATTATTGTTATTTCGCTTCCCATTCCCACCCCCCACCCCCGACTTCTGTTTGACTGTATGATGTGAAAGAAGGTATCGGGATCTTACCAAGATATGCATTAATATGCAAATAATACCCGTAATCAACTCACTCTGTGTGTGTGTGTGTGTGTGTGTGTGTGTGTGTGTGTGTGTGTGTGTGTGTGTGTGTGTGTGTGTGTGTGTGTGTGTGTGTGTGTGTGTCATGGATTGGACAACACATTAAATAAATGAACTAGATAGAAAAAAACAAGAAAACTATTCACGTCACATGACGCCTTATACCCCAAACCAGACGGAAATAGGTTCTATGTATGTCGGAAAACGGAGGCAGAGGGCTCAAGAAAATCAAAGATTGCAGGAGAGGTTATAGTCCTGGTGGAATAACATCAATAACAGCAAAGATGAGCTGCAGTAAAAATGAGTGGATTATACTAACCTCCACAAAGAGAAAAAGAATCGTGGAAGAAAACAGCAAAACAGGCTTTAGCATCTAGATAGAAACAAAAACCTCTCCATAGCCGGTATATGAGACACGGTGATGAAACATCAGCAAAACAGTCAACATACAAATGGTTGAAAGAGGCAGGTTTGAAAGCAGAAATAAAAGCATTCGTATCAGCTGCACAGGATCAACCACTAAACACGAAGCCGCACAAACAAAAATAATATTTTGCATACTAATGCATATGCATTAAGGGCCTGTATTGTGTTAGATCCGTTTAGCTCGCACTTGAGGACTTGTCTAACCCATTTTTCATAATGTCTCTTAACTTTGGACTTTGCTTCACTCTGCATATTTTCTTGATGTAGCATCAGCAGGTATTTATATCCCTTTTCCATTGTAATATCATTCATTTGTCCGATGTCGATTTGTGGGCCTTCTGTGTTTATATCCTGCCATTCTGGACGATAAATCCTGCCACATATCTCAAGGCCGAATTTAATGTCGTTACTGCAGATCTTCACAGTATTGAACAAGCGAAGTGATGTCACGTTCATTTTTACTGTATAGCTTTAGATCGTCTATGTACAGGAAATAGCTGATAACCTGTCCGGCTTTCATCTTGTACCCTAATCCTGTTTTCTGGATGACTTCACTGAGAGGATTTAGGGCAATACAGAATAGCAGAGGTGATAGGGAATCACTTTGGAATATTCCACAATTTTTATGTTGTTGCCTGTGAGGGTGCTTATCTAGCTTTTCATTGATTCTTAAATTAGGTTCTATACTGATGGTTTTATTTTGTACATTTTTATTGTTTCAAGTATCCATGAATGTGAAACTGAGTCATAGGTCTTTTGGCAGTCAATCCATGCCATTGCTATATTTGTTGTTCACTTCTTGCTGTCAGTAATTATGGTCTTATCAATTGCCAATTGGCCCTTTGTTCCTCTGCTGCCAGGTCTAGCACCCTTTTGTACATTGGTTAGAAGTTTGTTTCAATTTGAGTTCTGATGTTGTCAGATATTATGCCTGATAGTATATTCCAGGTAGTTGATAGGCATGTGATTGGACGATATTTGTTTGGTGTTGTGCCTTTCTCTGGATCTTTCATAATCAGACTGGATTTTCCTTTTACCATCCACACTGGCAAAGTTTCTGATTTGTTTGGTATGTCTTGCAGTTATCCAGAAAGCCTACCATGTAAGGCGGTAAGCTTTTTCAACCACAATATTTGTACTTACCATCTTTCGTACCTTCTTTGTGATATCTTTCTCAGTGATTGTGACGTCACATTCTTGAGCTTTGTCTTTATGCTCATTCTTCACTTCTTTAATCCAACCAGCTAAAGTATTGTGCATATTTGGATTGCTCCAAATGTTTTCCCAGAATGTTTGGCATCTGTTGTTCTGTTTGGAAGTTCCTTTAAATTCTTGGTATAGTCTTCCAGGTTTTGAATGTTTTAATCTTTTTGAATTGTTGACCTCTTGCAGTGTATCTCTTCAGATGGTGGCTGAGTCCCAGTAATTTTGTTTTGTATCTTCTATTGTGGTTTTCTGGTATTTCTGGACGAATGTCGCTTTTCAGTTTTCCTTTATTATGTATTGCTACTGTCATTTGGTTTATTTCTTTTCTACTGTACTCTATTTTTCTTTTCTATTTTTCCTCTTCCTTGGCGGTACTGATGGTTTCTTTGCTTGTACTTTGACTGGTATTGTATCTTTTCAATTGCTTTTGCAGTGGCCTTTATTGGTGTCTGTGATTCTTCTGTGGGGATATGTTTTAGTACTTCATTTGCATTATGAATGGCTGCTCTTAGAGCTTACTTGTTTTGCAGCCGTCTTGGTGGGGTTCTGCTTACATGTGACTTATTTTTGTCCATGAAACTTCTCATGTCTTCTAACAAGCATTGCTGTTCTTCAGTTAAATCGTTGGTTATTTCTCCAGTGTGGTCGTAAGTCGTTTTGACTGTTGTGACTTTGTGGAAGTTTCATTCTCTTCTATTTCAGTGCATAGGGTTGTGATTTGTTTGTTGCTGTTCTATCTTTAGTAGTTCTAGCACTGTAAGAAGCCTATTTTGTATGATTGCTCTCTTCTGGTCCAAGAGTCGCTATTCACTGATAATATTACCAGGATGATGTTTGAGCCAGGGTTCGTGCATTCTTTTTCTATATCCTCTTACTGTGGTTTGCATTGATAATAAGAGACCATTATTGTTATATCTTCTTCTCTGGTCCATCTCCTCCAAATTTGTGCTAGCGTTTTAGTAGACAATTTTTCGCTAGAACACCCTGAAACATCAGTGCTTCACGCAGGCCTTGTTAACCCGGGTCATGAAAAAAGGTCTGATCGGGTATAGAATCAAATTTTGTTTGCTCCATTATGAATGGGATGGGTGTGGGTGTCCAGAGATGCGATTTGAAGCTGTCACCCGTCCATGTTGCATGACAGAGCCCAAGTGGCTTAACTTTCTGGGTAGATTTGCCTTCCGCTATCCACCGTGGATTTGCAGTCTACATTTGGAATCATTTGCGATTTTCATGATTTTTGTTTTGTGCGATTATTATTATTATTATTATTATTATTCAGTCTCTTTCCACGACTTCTGTTTGACTGTCGGCTGAGATCCTAGGTCTCGAAATCTTACCAAGATTCTGGGAGATCCAAAGTTTTACGGAGGATGTGGGCACTTCCGAGGAGCGCTGCTTTGAGTAGTGGAGCGATTCTGTGGTTTCCAGGGAGTTTATTCAGGTAGCCTTTCAATTCTGATGTTATGTTCCCCAAGGCTCCTATCACTATTGGTATCACTTCTGCTTTTACATTCCACAGTCTCTGGATTTCTAATCTGAGGTCTTGGTATTTTTCTATTTTTTCTCTTTCTTTTGTTTTTATGTTTCTATCACTTGGAACAGCGACATCAATAATTGTTACTGTTCTGTTGGTCTTATTGAGAACTACAATGTCTGGTCGTCTTGCAGGAATCACCCGGTCTGTTCTTATCTCGAAGTCCCACAGTATTTTGACTTCTTCTGTTTCGATGACTGCTTCTGGTTGATGCATCCATGTTCTTTCTGGGGTTTTTATGCCATAGTTCTCACACAGATTTCTATGTATGTGTTTTGCCACTTCATTGTGTCGTTTGGTGTATTCTGTTCCAGCCAGAACCTGACATCCAGATAGTATGTGTTCTGTTGTCTCATCCATGGATTTGCAAAGTCTACATTTGGAATCATTTGAAATTTTCATGATTTTCGTTTTGTGTGCTTTGGTGTTGAGTGCTTGATCTTGTGCAGCTGTTATGAGTGCTTCTGTTTCTGCTTTCAATCCTGCCTCTTTCAACCATTTGTACGTTGATTGCTTTGTTGATATTATTATTATTATTATTATTATTCAGTCTCTTTCCACGACTTCTGTTTGACTGTCGGCTGAGATCCTAGGTCTCGGAATCTTACCAAGATTCTGGGAGATCCAAGGTTTTACGGAGGATGTGGGCACTTCCGAGGAGCGCCGCTTTGAGTAGTGGAGCGATTCTGTGGTTTCCAGGGAGTTTATTCAGGTAACCTTCCAATTCTGATGTTATGTTCCCCAAGGCTCCTATCACTATTGGTATCACTTCTGCTTTTACATTCCACAGTCTCTGGATTTCTAATCTGAGGTCTTGGTATTTTTCTATTTTTTCTCTTTCTTTTGTTTTTATGTTTCTATCACTTGGAACAGCGACATCAATAATTGTTACTGTTCTGTTGGTCTTATTGAGAACTACAATGTCTGGTCGTCTTGCAGGAATCACCCGGTCTGTTCTTATCTCGAAGTCCCACAGTATTTTGACTTCTTCTGTTTCGGTGACTGCTTCTGGTTGGTGCATCCATGTTCTTTCTGGGGTTTTTATGCCATAGTTCTCACACAGATTTCTATGTATGTGTTTTGCCACTTCATTGTGTCGTTTGGTGTATTCTGTTCCAGCCAGAACCTGACATCCAGATAGTATGTGTTCTGTTGTCTCATCCATGGATTTGCAAAGTCTACATTTGGAATCCTTTGAAATTTTCATGATTTTCGTTTTGTGTGCTTTGGTGTTGAGTGCTTGATCTTGTGCAGCTGTTATGAGTGCTTCTGTTTCTGCTTTCAATCCTGCCTCTTTCAACCATTTGTACGTTGATTGCTTTGTTGATATTTCGTCTGCTTGTCGTACATATTGGCCATGTAGAGGTTTCTGTCTCCAGGTATGTGCTAGTTCTTGCTTCGTTGTTTTCTTCCATGTTTCTTTGTCTGTTTCTGGTGGATGGAATAGTCCACTCCTTTTTACTAATTCTATCAGTGGATCATCTTTATTGTTATTCCAGATGTAGTCCACAAGGCCAATGACTTCTCCTTCAATGACATGTTTAATTTTCTTGAGACCTCGGCCTCCCATTTTTCGAGATACATAGAGTCTGTCTACGTCTGCTTTTGGGTGTAAGGCTTTATGTATTGTGAGTAGTTTTCTTGTTTTCCTGTCCAGTTCATTTATTTCATTTGCTGTCCAATCTATGATACCTCCAGTGTAGCTTACTACAGGTATTGCGTATGCATTAAGGGCTTGTATTTTGTTCGCCCCATTTAGCTTGGATTTCAGGACTTGTCTAACACGTTTTTCATATTCTCTCTTAACTTTGGACTTCACTTCTCTCTGCATATTTTCTTGATGTTGTAGTATCCCAAGATACTTATATCCATTTTCTATTGAAACATCATTGATTTTTCCGATGTCGAATTGCAGGCCCTCTGTTGTTTTGACCTTGCCTTTCTGGATGACAATTCGTCCACATTTCTCAAGGCCGAATTTCATGTTGATGTCTTCACTGCAGATCTTGACAGTATTGATCAGTGATGTGATGTCACTTTCATTTTTACCGTACAGCTTGAGATCATCCATGTACAGTAGATGGCTGATAACCTGTCCTGCTTTCATTTTGTATCCTAACCCTGTTTTCTGGATCACGTGACTGAGAGGGTTCAGGGCAATGCAGAACAGCAGTGGCGATAGTGAATCACCTTGAAAGATTCCACAATTTATTGCTATGTCTGCAATATTTGTGTTGTTGCATGTGAGTGTGGTTTTCCAGTTTTTCATTGACTCCTGAATTAGGTTCTGTATTGATGGCGCTACTTTGTACAATTTTAATGTTTCAATTATCCATGAATGTGGGACTGAGTCATAGGCCTTTTGATAGTCAATCCATGCCATTGGATTATTATTATTATTATTATTATTATTATTATTATTATTATTATTATTATTATTATTATTATTGTTGTTGTTGTTGTTGTTGTTGTTGTTGTTGTTGTTAGTCCGTCTTTTTCCATGACTTCTGTTTGACTGTCGGTTATGAACCAATGTCTCAGAATCTTACTAAGATTTTCGGCGAGCCAAGGTTTTACGGAGGATGTGAGCACTTCCTAGGAGTGTTGCCTTTAGTAAAGGGGTTATTCTGTGGTTGTCAGGCAGTTTATTCAGAGAGCCTTCCAATTCAGATGTTATGTTCTTATTACTACAGGAATCACTTCTGCTTTTAGATTCCCCAATCTCCAGATTGCTAATCTTAGATCCTAGTATTTTTCTATTATTTCCCTTTGTATGTTTCTATCACTTCGAGCAGCGACATCGAAGATTGTTAGATTTACTGTTTTTTTAGTGCAGGAATCAGTCGATCTGTTATTATCTTGAAGTCCCACAGCATTATGAATTCTTCTTTCTCGGTAACTGCTTCTGGTTTTTGTATCTAAGCTCTTTCTGAGTTTTTTTTTACTCTATGGTTTTCACATATGTTTTTATATCCTTGCTCTTTCTGGATTTTTAATCCACAGTTCTCACTTAGATTTCTATATAGAATTTTTGCCACTTCATTGTATCTTGTGGTATATTCTGTTCCAACCAGAAACTGACATCCAGATAGTATATGTTCTATTGTTTCAGTCGTGTCTTTGCAATTTGTCTGCATTTGGAATCATCTGATACTTTCATGATTTTTTGTGTGTGTGTGTGTGTGGTATGATTTCGTATTTAATACTTGATTTTGAGCAGCTGTTATAAGTGCTTCTGTTAAACTGACCTCTTTCAAACCGTCTGTATATCGACTGTTTTGTTGATGTTTCATCACCTTGTCTAAGGCTAAGGAGAGGTGTTTTAGCCTTTTTGCTGTTTTCTTCCATCTTTCTTTTTTTTCTTTGTGTGGTTTGGTATACTCCACTCATCTTTCTGCTATCAGTGGGTCATCTTCGTTGTTATTCCAGATGTATTCCACCAGGTCTATAACTTCTTCTTCAATGACATATTTGATTTTAATGAGTCCTTTGCCTCCCGTTTCCGAGATACATATAGTCTGTCTATACCTGCTTTGGATGTAGGGCTTTGTGTATTGTGAGTAATTATCTGCCTTTTCTGTCCAGATCATTTATTTCATTTGTTGTCCAATTTATGATGACTCCAGTGTAGCTGGCTACAGTTCTGAAAATTCATTAGGGGCTTGTATTTTGTCAGCCCCATTTAGGTTTGATTTTAAGACTTGTCTAACGAACTGCTAGAAAGTTCCACAGTGAAGTCGAACATACTTGCTGATGCACACCAACAGGGTGCAGTGAATCAATGCAATTCTACACTCTAGGATGGAAACTTCTCGACTCCACCACAAGTGTACCAGGATGGAACAAAAAGAAAAGAGGTTTGCTTCTTTCATTAAGCTATCACCTTTACATGACCAGACTTGAATTACGTCAAAATCAAAGTGATTAGAATATAGAACTTTCAACAGGTAAGTTTTTGCCTTTACCCATTGACTAGTTTCTTATTTGTAAACCTTAAACTATTGGATAGTAAAGATTACTCATCCACTCTGAACTGGTTTGGATTACATCAACAAGTTCTATTATTCTTTACCTGATTTATTTAACTCAGGTACTTATAAAAGTACTGTAGTGTTCAGTACCCGAAGATCATGTCACTTAATATTTAACATTTATATAATAATTAATTTTAAAAATAGGGACAGGCATACTTACTCCACATCTATCTATCTATCTATCTATCTATCTATCTATCTATCTATCTATCTATCTATCTATCTATCTATCTATCTATCTATCTATCTATCTATCTATCTATCTATTTATCTATCTATCTATCTATCTATCTATCTATCTATCTATCTATCTATCTATCTATCTATCTATCTATCTATCTATCTATCTATCTATCTATCTATCTATCCACCCATCCACCCATCCACCCATCCACCCATCCAACCATCCACCCATCCATCCATTCATCCATCTGTCTATCTATCTACAACATGAAATTTATTTAGACAATTTAAAATAATACAAAGGTAACTGACCCTCATTTTAACATAGTCACGAACCTTCTTGTGGTCCTATAATCCAAGTCACGAATGACGTCGACCACGTGAGCGTTTTTCCCCAGGTGACTCGCCGCAAACAACACCTTGTACAAACCCTAAGCTCTACCGTCTGAAGTGGAGAATAAATATGAGCCGACTACTTAATAATGATAATTAAGCGCCGGCTGAAAACACGAGTTTACGTAAAAGTAATTACAGAGTGTACATCTGTGACCTGTCATTTTGTCCATTTCGTTGTTATGCCTACGGTTTCATGTCACAGAGTTTCAGTATCATGTGCCGGGATTTTGGAGACCTAGAATTTGCGAGGTGGCAAGGCTGCAGTTTTCAAGCGGTCATGTACAGAGAGCTAATGACATTTAAACTCAAAGAAAAAAAATTATTGTCAATCAAATTAATCATAATTTTGTGATTTTGTAAATTGTGCATTTAAAACATTGTTTTATGCATCATGTAAAAGGAAAGAATAAATAAATAATTTTAAAATAAGTGTTCAAATGCATTTTTAAATTCTTATTTATATATTTTTCTTTTCCTGTTTTGTATTTTTTGATGTAATTTTTCTTTAAGAAATGACTGGATCCTGACCCGTGTGTCCTTTCTATAAACGTACTTGCACTTATTAAATCCAACATTTTCTCATAATAAATTATATATATATATACAGCTGTTTGCTATATTAATTATGAATACTTCGTTTTTGTCTCTGAACAACTCTAGATATTTTGCCTGAATAAATAATTATGCCAAGTAAGAGGATTGTCAAATTTGTAATTCCAAGAGGAGAATGCACACGTTATCTGTTTTATGACATCTATGACAAATACGAGCATTGTCAAATATTTTACTATTGTAGACACGAATATACATACAATTTATCATGTGTAATTGCTTCACTGACAACTATGAGGATTAGCAAATGCTTTTCTGTTCATGATAAAGTTATGCATTTTATCATGTATAATTGCTTCACTGACAACTATCAGGATTAGCAAATGCTTTTCTGTTCATGATAAAGTTATGCATTTCATCAATATGTAATTACATCACTGACAACTATGTGCATTAGCAACGGTATTCATGGACAAGTATTTGCAATTTACTAATGTGTTGTTACATCATTGACAACTATGAGAACTGTTAGCTGGCTTTCCGTTTATTGGACACGGGTGCGCAATTTCTCGTGTTTAATGACATCACTGACGAGACGTCTATGCCACTTAATGATAAGTTTGAGAAATAATGGATTAGAAATATTTCATGCCTTTTGCTATTGATATGTTATACATGATTGTGTGTTACATAGAGATGCATTATGTGAGTAGACTATTATTTCTACAAATGTTTGAACTAAGCTGCTTGTATGATGTGTGCTAACAATTGACATTGTTCTGGTAAGCTATATATTTTATGCTGTGTGTATGTATCAGGCTAATAAATACTATTGCGGGAAACTGTTAGTTGAGACTGGAATGTAAGAAAGAATGGAGTTAAACTGGAGTTAAGCAATAAACTGGAAACATAGGTTTGATCCATCATTATATTTTTCAGGGTAAAGCAGCCTTTCTCTTCTCATGTTATTTGAATCTCCTGATTCACTGATTGTAAACTGCTATGTCCGAACATAGAAGAGGTGAGAGGCAGTGTGTGTAAGTGTTAAGGAATACACTATGCTCCTTTGATGTATCATGGCAAACTATGCTGATTACATGGACAATTTTTGGTACAGTGAAGATACTAGAAATTGCTACAATTGTTGTTCTGCTTGAAGGAAATGACACAGCGAAAGAGGGTACCCAGGTTGACTTTGAGAGAATAACAGCGCATCAATGTTTTCAATGTGTGCAGAGAGACACATTTTGATGTGGACAATAGACTTGTGACATTGTTGAAAAAGGGCAAGAAAGACAACGCTTAATTCAGGTTATGTAAAAACTTTTATTGATATCACTAATAACTCAATTTCTGTTCTCTGACAAGAACTATCCTATGATTTGTATTGACACTATTGTTGAATTTTTTTTTTAGAATATAAGATAGTGTTGTACTGAAATTATGCAAACAAGGTTTCATGGAAATATTGATATCTAGCAATCTTTTTCATTGTATTTGTCATATATATATTTGATTGATGATCTAATAAATTTATTGTTACATTTCTTGACCTTCTTTCATGTATTGATAATCTTATGTTAGAGAGGAAAGTGGGTGGATGGGAGCTTACTAAATATAGATTAAAGACGGATTTGTCTTCTCCTTTAGTATGAAGTTTTCCACCTACAGAATATTGTGACACTAAACGTTGTTTAGTGTTGTGGAGAAGATAAGACGTTTACAACACCTGCATATCCGCCAAGTGAGACTGATAAGTTGTGTCTGCTGGATAATTATTAATAACAATAATTAATATTTTCATCACTTTTAATTAGTTATGAATGATTAATTAATTATTAATAATCATATTCATTAACTAAGTAGCATTAGATTCACAGACAGATAGATAGGTATGTATGTATGTACATAGATAGATAGATAGTTAGATAGATAGATAGATAGATAGATAGATAGATAGATAGATAGATAGATAGATAGATAGATAGATAGATAGATAGATAGATAGATAGATAGATAGATAGATAGATAGATAGATAGATAGATAGATAGATAGATAGATAGATAGATAGATAGATAGATATTTCGCGACTGCGCTTCCCCTGGCCCATTTAGTAACATTTCTTTTCAGTGCAAAGTCGACATTGTGAATAAAAAATATAAGAATGAATATCGGTAGCAGCTTCTCGACTGATCCCGATCACTTGGCATCTATGTGTAACAACGTTGTTAATGCACAAGTAATGTCTGGATTTCCGTACGCGTGACACATGTGTGTCACAATTGTTTCATGCAACATAATGATGTGTTAGTTATTTTGCTCGATTTGCGATTTACATCTTCTTTTGCTTGCTGATTTTGCGGACAGCGTATTTTAGAAGGAAGGCCTGTAATGCTATGGGTTACCGGAGTAAAGATAAATGTGGATTTTCGGGAAACATTTTTCCCTGGAAGCAGCCAACTGCTTAAACTTTGCCATGGCTAACCTGCTCTGGTATGGTTTTCTTTTGTATCGAGTACACATGTAGCACCCTGTATCGCAGTGGACCCGATCTCTTGTCCCACCTTATAATTTAAGCGCTAAGCCCAAAATGTGGTTAATAATAATCCATAAGTTGATTTTTTTTTTTTTACAACAGGGGATCAAACCCTGGTCATTTAAATTAAAGCTAGAGTCCTACTTGCGTTCCACTTTACTGACGTAGTCCCATTGCTTGTTTATATGTGTTATGATTGCTTCTGAGTCACTGCTGGTTTTCCGATTACATCTGAGTTGGATTTATGGTTACGGTTGTCATTACGTGCTCCGATTACATACATCTATGTTCCTTTTTTATGAGTGGAGGTGCTCATGTTATGCGTCATAAACTTCTGATGACACATGCGTCATTTCTTTCAGCAAAAGAAAAACAAAAAAAAACTACGAGAAACCAGCTACCTAAACCCCAAATTCGGAAATTGACGTGCTTTTTTGAGGACTTGTGCAACCTTTGAACTTATCCGTTTGGAGATATCATACCACCACTTTAAGGCCATTTGGTATTTGCTTGTGGAAAGAGACGGAGAGACACGTCGGATTAATTATGGTATAATTGAAGGAAGACACTGCTTGCGAGGCACACCGTATGTTTAACACTTCACTTGCTCTGGGAGTAATGAATACTTTGAAGTTCTTCTGTGAAATTTATTTTTGGCGATTCAAAAAAGTCATATTCCCCACACAAACTGTGTCGTTCGCACGGATAAGAAGATAGGTTGCAAAGCAATTGATATTCTTACAGGTGCAGTTAATCTATTTTTTGTTAAGTATTTTACTTACATCCTATCAGGTCTTTCCTTTCAAAAACAGGAAATCTACACCTCGACCGCCACTCTAATTAGCTAGCAGTGGGAGGGTTAAGGGGAGTGTGGAGCTGAGATCATGTTTTGACCGGGTACTTTAGCTTGCAGTAATTAAAATATCACAGAGCTGACGACAGCGATTGAGTTTTCGACATCTTTGTTGAGATATAAAGGTACTTTAGCAAAGAAAAAGAGGTGATGGTGGTGGCGGGAAGAATATCTTTAATCAGATTTGACGGAAGCTTAAACTTTTGCCCAAATGAATTTATTATCATATTATATCTGGTTTCATTCGACTGGTTGATCTCTCTCTCTCTCTCTCTCTCTCTCTCTCTGTATGCATCTAAGTATATTTGTATGCTGGTATTTTGTATGTACGTATGTGTGGCGGAGTAAATTTGCCTATCCCTATTTTTAAACTTAATTTTTATATAAATTGTTAAATTGTCGAAGTGACCCGACCTTGGGCACTCCTTATGATGGTAGTTTTGGATGTGTCTGAGTTGGTGTAAACACTCGAGTTGAGAATATGCTAAAATACTGCTGATGTAATGCAAACTAGTTCAACTGGGTGAGTAGTTTTTATTATCCAATGGTTACGATTTATGGAAAAGAGATCAGCCAATGGGCTGAGATCAAAAGGTTTAATTGCTGTAGAAAATTCTATTGTCTAATCACTTGAATTCTGTGCGGCAAGAATTCTGGTCTTGAAAGGCGGCTGTTAGCTTAATGGTGAGTTAACTGACTGTTTAAGAGATAATGGACTTAGAAATATTTCATGCAATTTTGCTAATAATGTGTTACACTTGCCTATGTAGAGATGTATTATAATTATGAATAGACTATTATTTCTACAAATGTTTGAACTAAGATGCTCATATATAGCATGCTGAAAACTTGACATTGTTTCTAGTGAACCTGTTCATAAACGGACAGCCTGTATTTATTATACTATATGCAAGTTTGGGGCTAATAAATACTATTGCAGGAAACTGTAAGTTGAGACTTGAATGTAAAAAGAATGGAGTTAAAAAAAGTGATAGACTGGAAACTTAGTGTTTGCTCCCTGATTATATTTTTCAGGGTAAAGTAGCCTTTCTTCTGTATATGATTTGAACCTCACTTCTGTGATCGTGGTAGACACAGGAAGCCTCTACTACAGTGTGTGTAAGAATACACTGCATCCACTGATGTAATGGTAGCAAGGTATGCTGCATACAAGAGCGATTTCCGGTACAGGGAAGTTACTAGAAATCACTACAATTGTTGTTCTGCTTGAAGGAACTGGTACAGCAAAAGACAGGCGTACAGGTTATCTTTGAGAGAACTAAAAGCGAATCTGTTTTCAACATGAGGAAAGAAACACGTGGAAATTGAAGTGAACCTAACTTGTGACATTGTTGCAAAACCACCATTCCAAGAATTCTAAATGAAAAATCACCATCGTGTATATCTAAAGATAATCATCACAATCTAATATCTAAATGAAAAATTATCACATCGTACATCGTATGAAAAATTATCTCAAGTGTCATCTAATGAAGAACCACAGATCTGTAATCTCTGCATAAGAGGCTTAGCTTTAAGACTGTAGTGATGTCACCACATACCAAGAGTTAGAGTTCCTTCCTTTCACCTAAAATATGCAGTCATTCTTAATTGCTTCTCAGTTTTTTTTTCAATAAGATTCATACGTCACAGGAACCTATAAAACAGAAAACCCTGCAAATAATTATTTGCAACATTTAAATATTTTATATATCTTCATAACTGCATGTAAAAATCGGGACCAACTCCCATGTTTTACATAGATCACTGCATTAAATCTAAAAGAAAATAGTTTGTTAAATACTTCTTTAAATAATCACAATAACATCCTCACGTCTAGTAAATAAATCAGGTTATGTTATCCTCACTGGTTTCTCTCTCATAAAAGCTAAATGAAGGAAATAAACTATTTTTTCTTTATTTTTTAGTCACTTAGTCATTTTATACTACACATAACTATTACGTCAGTCAGAATGGCCTCTTCCATCAAGACAACTATTACACATTATCAGAATGGTCTCTTCCATCAAGACAACTATTACACATTATCAGAATGGTCTCTTCCATCAAGACAACTATTACACATTATCAGAATGGTCTCTTCCATCAAGACAACTATTACACATTATCAGAATGGTCTCTTCCATCAAGACAACTATTACACATTATCAGAATGGTCTCTTCCATCAAGACAACTATTATACATTATCAGAATGGCCTCTTCTATCAAGACAACTATTATGCCAGTGGGAACTGCCTTTCTTTCAGTGGAAGGTTGTTGTGAAGAGCGAGTAAATTGGATTCTTGATTTATATCACTTTAGTCATGTTACTCATGTTTATGCCTTTGATATTGTTTTTAAATAGGTGAGAATTGACTTCCCTCCCCTTTATGTCTAGTGCATGTTTCCCTAGTGTGGCTTATTGCTAAACTTTTCACTGATCATTAAGTAGCCATGATCAAGTCTCAAACCTACAACCTGCTAATGGTCAGTAAGCCATGTCAAAGATAATCACTTCTGATCTACACTAATGCAGGCAACAAAGGTCTTAAATCGGATTCTAGCTGATTTATATGATCAGACCAAAGGGCAAATTACGCTCCTTGATGTCTTCGATTTGATTGCCCATTAAACTGTCATGATTTGAATATCTAATAACTGTCATAGTTTGTTTGTCCATTTAATCGTTAAGATGTGATTCTCCATTAAACTGTCTGGTTTGATTGTCCATTAAACTATTTGAATATCTATTAATCTGATTTGAAATCCCCTTTAAATTTATAAGGTTAGAGTGTCCATTAAACTGAGGAGATTTGAATGTGCATTAAACTGTCAAGATTCGAATATCTAATCACTGTTAATATTTAAATGCCCATTAAAGAGACAAGGTTACAATGCCCATTAAATTGCCACGATTTGTTTGTCCATGAGACTGTCAAGATTTGATTGTCCATTTAACTGTCAAGATTCGAATGTCCATTTAACTGTCAAGATTCGAATGCCCATTAAACGGTCAAGATTTCATGTCCATTGAACTGTCAAGATTTAAATTTCCATTAAACTGTCAAGATTCGATTGCCCATTAAACAGTCAAGATTTCATGCCCATCAAACTGTCAAGATTTGAATTTCCATTAAACTGTCAAGATTTGCATATCCATTAAACTGTCAAGTTTTGCATGTCCATTTATTCCACTTTGCATAAGGGTATCCGCCACAATGAAAATATCTTGCCAAACTTTCTGAAAGTTATACACTCAACATTTGACTAAGGATTAGTAATGCCTCTTGATTACTCCAACAACGTTCTAAAATTATACCCTCGACATTTGACTAAGTAATAGTAATGCCTCTTGATTACTCCAACAAACTTAACTGACATCGCTAAAGCCACGGTTTCTCAACCTGGATTCCGTGAGAGGTTGCTAGAGGGTGGGGGGCGCCCCGAGATCATGATTTTTAAAAGTTACCGTCATAGATATAGTAATTTTTATGAAGGGGTTCCCTGAGACCTGAAAATTATTTCAAGGGTTTTTTTCCCCCCGGATAAAAAGGTTGAGAAAGTCTGGCTTAAACTGATTCATTGATTCGCAGGTAACAGGGACGTTGGTGAATGTTACATCACCATATCTTCTCCAAACATTTGACAACTCTATTAATTTAAAATATTTTTAAGAAGTTTCCAGGAATATTCGTAATAATAATGTAGAAATTATTCAACTATTAATGTATGATTATTTTAAAATATTAATATTAAAGCGATTTTGCAATAATTTCATGATATTTTTATCACAGTAATTTTTATTTCATTCGTCAGAAAATGTTATAAATGTCATTTTTTGTCTTGATATTATTAGAAAATTGTTAGTATGTAAATGCATAAATTTTTTAATAGTATACGGTATTAATATGTTATGACCGTAATGTGAAGGCTGTGCAATATCGTTACACGTTATTAAAACGCTTTTCAGAAAACAGTTTTTTTAACATTGGCCAGACAAATTACAATTTAAACATAAGGATATATATATTAATGTATTATAGCGTAATGAATACAATTGTATTGTAGGAATGCAAAATTAATATTGCTCGTGAAATCAAATAATGTGTTGTGTGCGTGCGAGTGTACATTTGCATGTGTGTGTGTGTTTATATATATATGTATATTCATTGTAGTGTTTAGAAATAAAATATTTGTATATTTTTATTTGTATCATCGACATTATTTGTGTTGTTTTCCTTATCTTTAAATTTGTCTTTTTGTTATGAATGCTTAATTAAGATTTTGGAAAAGGCAATGTACATGTAATTAGTAATACATCACCGAAATTTCACCGGCTTCAAACTTAAAAAGAAAATAATTGCTATCATAAATGCAGAGTCAAACAAACGAGCTTATTACTCTGCAGCAAGAACTGTCACCAGACTGAAATGAAATAATTTAAGTCCTTTATTTCAGGGGGATTTTGTTTGCTTTTCTTCCTCGTTCGTTTATTTGATTGGTCATGCGTGGGTGACCGGGTGAATGCTACCGCTTACGTATTTAATTGTTTAATTTTGTTTGACAGATTTATTGATTTGGAGAGTGTATCCTTTAGTTTGTGCTTTGCTGTTTGATGCATTGGATAATGTCTCCCATTCGTGATTATCAATACGTATTTCTTCCTTTGTTTTTATAAATTAGGGTAATAATCGGGTTTTATTTATTAGTTGTGTTCTATTTGGAAAAATGCTTCAGGTTTCATCTGCGTTTTGTTTTTCTCTTGCTGGAAAGATTGTCGAAAGCAAAATGCATCCATTTTAAGCTTGTTCATTCGGTGTTAATTTTTGTTTGATAGTGAACCCATTATTGTGATTCTTGTAGTGATTTTTGTTATGTTGTTATCTTGTTCTAAATTCAAAATGTTGAAAATGAATTAATTTACGTGTTTCTACTAGAGATATCTGAATATGATTGTTTCCATTTTGTAATTGTTTGAGCATATCGTTCAGACAAGAATGTGTCCATTTTGAGTTTGCTTGTTCGACATTTTTGTTGAATATGGTATTCTCTATTTTTCTAATTTGTCTAAGTGACTGGTGGAGAAAAGCATGTCTCCATTTTGACGCTTGTTTGTTCAACTCTATGTTGAGTATGATTTTCTCCATTTTTGTAATTATCTGAGTGCTTTGTTGTGGTACGAATGACTCCATTTTGAGATTGTTTCTTCGATGGTGTGTTAACTTCAGCCTTCATTGCTGGTCGTTATAATGAGAGTAACCGCATCCGCCTACTTGTATACAGGTAGAACCGGACAATCGTGCCGGTTACACGGCTATTTGCGCCTGTTAAACGGTTGTTCGAACCTATTACACGGCTCTTTGCGCCTGTTAAACGGTTGTTCGAACCTGTTACACGGTTTGCGTCGGCTATACGGTTGTTTATGCCGGTTACACGGTTGTTTGTGTCGGCTATACGGTAGTTTGTGCCGGTTAAACGGTTGTTTGTGCCAGTTGAATGGTTGATTGTACCGGTTACACGATTGCTTGGGCTGGTTACATAGTTGTTTAAGATATACATTTTGATCTGAGCTGCAGAACCGTGGACCTTGTCATCTTTTACACTGCCTTTGTCCGGTTCATAAGCTACCGTCATATATCGTCGAATCTTTGGACTAGAAAGAGGTCACTAATGAGTAGAAAGAGGGGAACATGCTTATTAGGGCAAAGTGAGTAGGTCGACGCAGACACTTTAATATATATTATTTAAATACAACCATTAACCTCTGAGTTTTGACAATCATAAAATGAAAATCGAATGACTTAGTGTATTGAACTCACTTGCTGTTAATATATATATGCACGCTTACACGCAGTATCAAGTTAAATGCTTGGTTGTTCTGATAAAGTGGTTATATTCGTTGTTGGTGTTGTGGTGATGGAGTTGCATTGTTGTATGTTCATGCTGCTGCTTTCGTAATGTTGATTTAAACCTAGAACTGGGTAAATGTGCTATTTATTTTTATAATGTATGAAATGTATTATTTATACTACTAAGAATAAAATAATAATTGTTATAAGAAATATCCTGTTTCAGATAAAGAGGGGAAATTGTCCTACGAAGATATTCGGGTTGAATACAGAATCACTTTGACATTTCGATTTGCCCTTTATCTCAATTGTCGGTGCTTTCAGAATGCGGTTTATCTGCGCTATAAAGAACCAACAATTAGCATACCCCAGCAGTTAAACGTGCAGTGTTGTCTAGCATAGATCAGTTCATCTAAGAATACATACACATTAAAACTATTCAAATTCAAGCGGAAATCAGCTTCTCATGAGATTGAATAATACAACTCTAATATTAAAACCTGATTTAATGATGGTCTTGAGTTATTTAGTCCGTGTTTATTGCTTGTTCAGACGAAAACAGGTGTTGCTGTTTCTCAGAACGGTTCATCACCGAGTGGTGATGGTGGAGAGTAACCAGTTCAGAAACATATAATAAAAGACAACAAAGTATATATTTAATAATTATCCAACATTTGTCATTTTTTAAGTGTGTGTGTGTGTGGTGTTGGTGGGGAATAACAACCTCTGCATTCACAGATTCGAGTCGTACCGAGAGTGCCTTTAAACTTTGTTTTAATTGGTTGTCAACCATAAGGGAAACAACTGTGTTGCAAACTTTGGTAGCAACTTCAACGGCTTTTCAGACCACGGCAAATTGACTTCTGCTTTCATCCCCACAATTCACCATGGACTAAGTATGTCTTCTACTTTCTCTCTCTTTTTTTCTCTCACCCCCATTCTACTCTTCGTCGTCTTTACGTTGTGTATTTTTTTTTGTCCCCACACGGCTCCAAATTCAGTTCTACTGTCAACCCCAACCTTCCGTCAAAACGTCGCCAGTCTATTCTGTCTTCCTTGCCCGGGCGCCTCCAGAAGGGCTTAGGACCAATTTCTGGTGTACAGCAGCGAAGCGGGCGCCGGGACGGCTAGCAGAGACTGCCACAAGCCACGAGAGTAACGCCCCTTGGACTGCACAAAGCCGACACGATGAGCCCCCCTGCCACGCGCTTCACGCTCGGCGGCGAATATGCTTTGACCTGCGGACAAGCTTGGTGACGTCACGGAGGTAGGTGTCGTCACAGGTGAATTAGTTTCAATATGAGAAGTATGGGGAGAGCTTTCACGTTCTACAACGATGACTTGCGCTGGGAAGTCCTGCAGCTTCATTCTGGGTGAGACAATTCTACAAAATCAACAATGGGTCCGATAAGATTCATTAAAGAGAAAATGCGTGTTTCACAAAATAATATTTAGTTAGTTAGTTTTGATACAGGTAAAATAAGTATAATATTTTCATTTAAAATTTAAATCTAGGAAATTATCAGTTAATTAAATTTCTTAAAGTATTTGAATTATAAATCATTTGTATGTGTTGACGTAAATTATTCATACCGTAATGCAAACAATTAAACCTAGAAATCATCCTAATATAATAATCATATTATTTTACAAATACATTTTTTGCAACATTAGGTTTTAATGCAAACAATAAAACCTATAAATCAACCTAAATATAATAATCTTATTATTTTACAAATAAATTTTTTGCAACATTAGGTTTTAATGCAAACAATAAAACCTATAAATCATCCTAATATAATAATCATATTTTTAAAATAAATTTCTTGCATCTTAGGTTTTAAATTACATTTTGAAAGTATTCTTTATATTTTGCCCGACATTTCTCTCTCCATCCATCCATCCATCCATCTATCTATCTATCTATCTATCTATCTATGTATGTATCTATCTATCTATCTATCTATCTATCTATCTATGTATCTATCTATCTACCTATCTATCTATCTATCTATCTATCAGTCTTTGTTAGTACTTATCTATATTTGGATTACAGACTTTATGCTATTTCGTTGCTGTTCTATAACTCCTAGTTCTTGGATTTTTGCTCTGCATACAGTCTTTGAAAGTCTTTGAAACAGATGCGTTTCGGAATACAAGCAAGGGTTTTCTTATGTGGTCGGATAATTTTGTTGCGTTCAGAGATTAAAAAAAAAAGTCTCAAATCTTTGTCTTTGTCCGACAAGAAATGTCACTCGTTTTGTCAATTAGTTTAATATTGCAAACTATCAATTTATTATGTACTTCTTCAAGTCCTGCACGTATTTGTCCTGTTAAACTTTCGATAATTGCTACAAATCAGCGTTGATTATATTACATCGATTATTCTTTTTCTTTTCTTTCTGTTCATCAGCAACAGCCTAGTACAAAACTTTTATTAGTTTCCTATTGATATTTAATTAATTCAATTTGCTTTAAATCATTTATTTTAGAACACTGAGTGTAGGTATCTGAGCGTATGCTACGTAGTCTTGTGTTACTGTTGCATTATCTCTTAAATCAATTATTTATTATATAATATTCATCATACATTATTTCGTATTTATAATTTATTGCTTAATATTAAACCAGTAATTATTTTGCATTATTTATTATTTTAATAATTATTATTCATTATTTTATATTCATGACATTATTTCTTACTCACTGTTTTGTATTCATTATGTATTATTATGTTATTCCTGATTTATTACTTACATTTTCATTCGTCATTATTTCATATTATTTATACATTCTTTTATACATCTATTTATTATTTTAATTTAATAATCATTACTTAACACTCATCATTTACTATTTAATATTCTCTTTTTATTTGTTCGTTATTAATTATTCCTTAGGTATTATTCACACGTCCTTTCAACTTTTGTCAAATTTTTTTATAAGCGCTAATTTTATGAGAGAAACATTCTACAACTAGTGGGGAGTTTTCGGAGAGGGAGGGGGGAGTATAGTGATGTTATAGCTATTTTGGCAAGTACACTTTATCGGGAGGATTTCGTTTTTCACGCTTGTACCAAGTAGCGGAAAGACTATAATAAATCCGGACAATCAATTCCCTCAAGAGTTTCGCTGTGTGCAGCCTAGGACATGAGACCGTCTTTATCGTCCCAACAGATGGGATTAGATCATAAAGATCAGCACCAGAAATTAAGGAAAGAATAAGATTCACATGTAATTATTTTTTTAAGGTCCCACTTCCACATTTCTGCCCCTCCCTACCAACTCCGTAGGTCAGAGGCAATTGCATAACCGTTCTCATCCACTTTTGTCCCTGATATCCAAATCTGGAATTTGCACCCTATTTTCATTGCTCCTCCCCACTTCCGGTTAAAGTTAAAACAATCCAAGGACTTATGAGAATTGTATTTTAAATGGACTAACCATTAAAAAATTAATTAATTAAATTATTTATTTATTTATGTATTGTGTGTGTTCAATGTAAAAGATCTAATTCATTAGAGTGAAGATTTGAGGGGGAGAAATGTGGCCGCAAAATCCACGATAGTAGATAGATAGATGGATGGATGGATAGGTAGGTAGGTTGGTAGGTAAATAGGTAGATAGATAGATAGACAGACAGACAGACAGACTGATAGATAGAAAGATAGATAGATAGAGAGATATATAGATAGATAAATAGATAGATAGATAGATGGATAGGTAGAAGACATTAAAATTACTTAAATCAAATATATCATATGATTTGCTAGGAAAACAATGTTTCAGCTAAAAAGGTCACAGGAAAAATTGTCATCATATATAAATTAGTCACAAACTAGAACGTATTTATGCATGCATATGTGTGTGAGTGAGTGTGTGTGTGTATGTGTGTGTGTGTGTGTGCGTGCGTGCGTGCGTGTCCTCAATTGAGCGACCTGAGTCCGCACAGGTTACAGTTACAGTACAAACAGGAGGACACCCTCCCATAAGATTTCGGCATTGGTATCATTCCTATTCTGGGAATTGAATGAAAAAATTGCAATTGCTGCTATTAAATTCCTGTCTACTTCTCTACCTTTCATACGTTTACAGGCGTTTCCCTACCTAAAACAACAGGGTTAAAATATTTTTTTCGGGTGTTTGGATCCCAATTTTCCGAATGTACAGTATTTGTGCTTTCCAGATTCATCGATTCACAGATCAGGGCAAAAATGAACCCCATAAAACAAAACCAGAACCACAAAAGGAAACATGTAAATAAAACCCGTACATCTGCTAAAAGAACGGCCTACGTGTTTACATGCTTTATACTTGTATGTCTCATCGTCATTCTGTATTCGTAATATTTGATACAAGAAAGATTTCACAATGCCATTAGCACTTTCTTAAACATTACAGTTAGCGGTTCAAACTTTCCACACCCTCAAAGTAATAATAATACTCTCACGTGATAATTTCCTTATCAGAGTCTACTGGTCTACTCCAGGATAATGTAATACGTACTAATGGCAACCTCAGAGTTTACCAGTCATCAAATAACATGGACACATTTTCCTAAGCTGCAAGTGTGCAGAGGTTATGATCCAATACCATTTGCAAGCACTCTCATCCTCATTACTTACACACTGTACTACACACTTTCACGTGCTAACACATTTAAGTCACACGTCGTAATAATGTACATCAACATGAATCAACTGTTCATTAAATGAAAGGTTTGACTAGAGGTGAGTTCATCGCCACAACATGTATATTATATAATGCTTCAAACTGCGGTAGATAATAATGTAATGACTCAGAAAAATTGTAAGCGTTTATGTACACACATTTGTACCTCATAAAAATGAGAGGATTGCCTCAAGACGTAACGTCTCAGGGAGCTACAAAGTCTCGAGATGTCTCAAGTATGTACAAAGCAATAGTCCTATTGTTAGGTATGTCTCGAGATGTTTCAAGTATGTACAAAGCAGTAGTCCTACTGTTACGTATGTCTCGAGATGTTTCAAATATGTACAAAGCAGTATGTCTCGAGATGTTTCAAGTATGTACAAAGCAGTAGTCCTACTGTTAGGTATGTCTCGAGATGTTTCAAGTATGTACAAAGCAGTATGTCTCGAGATGTTTCAAGTATGTACAAAGCAATAATCCTACTGTTAGGCATGTGTTTACACGCAAAGTTTCTGTGACCAATAGTTCTGTGCAAACAATGTCATGCTTAGAACGCCCCACCCAAGGGAGAAACAAATAAAGGTCAATGACCAGAGAGAAGAAAAAAATCAGCCATGAAGAGGCACTCGGCTGGACTAGGGAAGCATGCACACTGATTAGTCTCCTTGGTGCCAGACAGACGGCTGTTTACGCATATTTTTGGTCTTGAAATAACAGACAAACAGGTATCAAAACGGTACATAAAGTAATGCAATATCTCATGTGCTGGGCATCGAAGTGTATAACAGCGATTATAATCATACGATGACCGGTAAAAGGTATGAACATATGTAGATTGAGACTTGCAACGACCGTAAGTGAATAAATATTTTTGGTGATATAGAATCGGTACAAGAGGGTAGGTTAGAGTCTATAATCAGATCTCAAAATTAATTCGAAATAAGTATGCACTATATATATGCTGCGTAAATGGATAAACAAACACAAACTGTTCTTGTGGAAACCATGCAGAAATATGAAGAATGAAAAGAAAAATATTTTGCCATGACCATATTTCGAAAAGACAACAGATATGCGAACTCTTCTTGCAGTAACGAGACAGTGTAATGACGAGAGGTGACTGTTCTTTCACTGACCAGATAGCGATCAGACGAAAGAGGGCAGATGTTCTTGTAATAAATATACACCAGACAATAAAACTACAAAGTAGGACTTAACTCTTCTTGTAATAACCAGACAGGGAAAATACAAAAGAAGGTCTAGATTTTCTAGTAATAACCAGACAGGGAAAATACAGAAGAAGACCTAGCTTTTCTAGTAATAACCAGACAGGGAAAATACAAAAGAAGGCTTAGCTTTTCTAGTAATAACCAGACAGGGAAAATACAAAAGAAGGCTTAGCTTTTCTAAAATAACCAGACAGGGAAAATACAAAAGAAGGCCTAGCTTTTCTAGTAATAACCAGAAAGGGAAAATACAAAAAAGGCGTAGCTTTTTCCAGTAATAACCAGACAGGGAATATACAAAAGAAGGCATAGATTTTCCAGTAATAACCAGACAGGGAAAATACAAAAGAAGGCCTAGCTTTTCTAAAATAACTAGACAGGGAAAGTACAAAAGAAAGCTTGGCTTTTCTAGTAATAACCAGACAGGGAAAATACAAAAGAAGGTTGAGCTGTTCTGATAATAACCAGAAAGGGTAAAGACAAAAAGAAGGCTTAGCTCTTCTAGTAATAAAGAGAGAGAGTAAAGAAAAGAAGAATTAGTTTCTAGTAATAAAGAGACAGGGTGAAGACAATAGAAAGCTTAAATTTTCTTGTAATAACCAGAATGCAAAAAGAAGAAAAATAAGTCAAATGTATTGTCAATGACCAGAAAGAGAAAAGAGAAAGTGTTATTTCATTTCTTGCAAAAGCCAGTCAAAAACGATATGCAAGCTGAAATTCCTTGTTCTTGCAATAATGAAAAGAAAGAGAAGGCGGCACTTGATGTGAATTAACTACGAAGTGGTTTTAGAGTAATCATACAGATTAAAGAAGAATAAGAAATTAGCACTTCATTCAATAACCGAAGAAAAGAGAAAACCGAAAGGCGGGGGGGGGGGGCTGTTCTTGTTATAAATAGTCAGGGAAAAGACGTACACGTTAGCACTAGGAGCTGTAATAAGGCCGGGCCACAGTCAGAGAAAAGAGGTAAGTGATAAGAACTGTTCTAGGCCAGGCCACAAACAGTCATGGAAAAAAGGTAAGAGATAAGAACTTTTCTAGGCCAGGCCATAAACAATCAGGGAAAAGAGGTAAGAGATAAGAACTTTTCTAGGCCAAGCCATAAAAAGTCAGAGAAAAGAGATAAGAGATAAGAACTGTTCTAGAGCCAGGCTATAAATAGTAAGAGAAAAGAAGTTAGTACTAAGAACTCTTCTAGGGCCAGACTATAAATAGTAGGAGAAAAAAGGTTAGTGCAATGGACTTTTCTATGGCCAAGCAATAAGCACTTATATAAAAGAGGTACATGCTAAGAACTGTTCTAGGGTCAGGCTATAAACAGTCAGAGAAAAGAGGTTAGTGCTAAAACTGTTCTATACTAGGCTATAAACAGTCTGAGAAAAAAGGTTAGTGCTATGAACTTTTCTAGGCCAGGCTATAAACAGTAAGAGAAATCAGATAAGTGCTAAGAACCGTTTATGACTAGGCTATAAACAGTCATAGAAAAAGGTTAGTGCTATGAACTGTTCCAGGGCTAGGCTACAAACATTCAGAGATAATAGGTAAGTACTAAGAACTGTTCTATTGCTAGGGTATAAACAATCAGAGAACTAATGCTAGTGCTGTGAACTGTTCTTGCAATAAACAACCAGAGCTAGGAAATAAGTGTGAAGGACTACTCTATGAATTGTTCTTGCAATGAACAGAACAACGATGTAATAGAAATAAATCCATATTTCATCTTCTTGCAATAACAGGATTGATGAGGGGGAATGAAAACGCCACTACTCTTGGAATAGCCATATGACAAAATGAAGAATGAGATATTTTGTTGTATTTTTTTGCAGCAACCAGATATACAAAAAGATATATACGAGTACACGAACATTATTACATTATTCTGGTAATAACTTGACAGGTAGCAGAGTATTATGGCGGACCGTTCTTGTAATAATCGGTCAGAGTAAAGTCGGATGAAAAGTGAGCATTTCTTGCAATATCCTGTCAGAGTAAAGTCGGATGAAAAGTGAGCATTTCTTGCAATATCCTGTCAGAGTAAAGTCGGATGAAAAGTGAGCATTTCTTGCAATATCCTGTCAATGACAAGTAGAATGTGGCTATAAACTATTTCGTAATAACCATGAAGCGAGTAAACATCCCGAGTAAATAAGTTAATGAGTAAGCAATCTGCTCGCATAAATAATAGCCGAACAAAGAAGTAGGGTGTGAGAAGACAAATAGTTATAGAATAACAAGAAGTAGGGTGTGAGAAGACAAAGAGTCATAGAATAACAAGAAGTAGGGTGTGAGAAGACAAAGAGTCATAGAATAACAAGAAGTAGGGTGTGAGAAGACAAATAGTCATAGAATAACAAGAAGTAGGGTGTGAGAAGACAAAGAGTCATAGAATAACAAGAAGTAGGGTGTGAGAAGACAAAGAGTCATAGAATAACAAGAAGTAGGGTGTGAGAAGACAAATAGTCATAGAATAACAAGCGAGGCGAAGCAAAGAGTAGTCTGGCAGTAACCGGATGTCAACTTTTAACAGAAGACTGCCAGTGTTCTTTTTCATCATGTCAACGAATCAAACCAGGCTGAAAGAACTGCATGGGAGCCACGAAAGGCTTGAATAAATGGGCGTGGTCAATAGAGGGGTGTGGTTAGGTACAAACCAAAGACAATGGCACAGTTAGCGCTGTGGAGATGGGATGACTGGATGAAGAAAGATAGACTTGACGGTTGAACAGTTTATCTGACCAACTGGTAGATGAATAAGCAAACTAATTATGTCTGATTGTAGAACAGGTAAACAAACACTTTGTAAATAGTTTCTTTATTTAGGTTGCTGGTAGATAAGGCGGTTGGTTAGCTGATATATTTGTTGGGTTGTTTTTTTTGATCGGTGTATATATATATGATAGCAAAATAACGTAATGACTGACGATCGTTATCCAATTTGTTGGCCACAGAATATGACCTGATGGACGCTTGCCCGGATAAACAGACAGGTAAAAGGAAATTGAGGACTGATGAATTTGATTTTTAAAAATGAACACAAAAATACGAAATTAAAATTGATATGACAATAATGTGTCTCATGGGGACTCAGTGACGTGTTTTGTTTCCAAGCACTCAGTTCATTAAATACTTTCGTAATGCATACTTCTAAGTCGGCAAGTTGCTTCTACATGTAAGCAAATTTAGAGACATGAAAGTTCACTTGTAAATACTGTGCCTAAGACAAAGAAAACAGAACAAGCGAACAAGCAACATGCATCGCGACAACGTCACGTGGACGAAATGTTCATAGTTGACTGAGTAAACGTCTTCCTGAGGCAGCCTTTTGTCACTATCGACTTCTCGAACACATTTCATAAAAGATTTCCTGGAACAGTCCTACACTTGAAAACTGGAAGAAGAAATAGGGACAAAAATATATTTGCGCTCAGGTGCGTGAAAGCGCTACGCATGAGAGAACAAAGGAAAAGGGCGGCAAACAGTACATTTATAAATTTAAGCTTTTTTGAACTTTTGTAACAAAACTTTTCGCTTTTTCTGTTTGCCATTAACCAGTCTCCAGAACTTAGACATTCGCCAAAACACTTTGCGAACATATCCAATACATTTTTCCTACAAATCGTTTTTTCTTTCTTTCTCTCTCTTTTACTCTCTCTTTCTCTCTTTCCTCTATCTATTGGTCCCTTTCCCGTTCCGTTTCTACTTTAGTCTTTTCACTTATCTTGTGTCTTCTGCCTCTCCCTGGCTGTATATCTCTCTCTGTGTCTAAGCGTCTGTTCTCTTGATCTGTCGCTTTAACTGTCTCGCTTTGGATCGGAATAGCTGCCCCCCCCCCCATCTCTCTCGATTGCCTACGTTTCTCTCCGTCTCACTGACTCTCCTACTTTCTCTCTGTATTTCACGGTCTTTTTCTTCATAACTATCTTTCTCTCTCTCTCTCCCCCCCCCTTCCCGCCCGTCTCTCTTAGTCACACTATTCCCTCGCTATTCCCTCTCTGTCTCTCGTGTCTCTCTTTGTCCTCGAGGTCTGATTTTCATCCTTTTAGATTCTCACTACACTTGCCTATCTGTGTGTGGCTCTCTGTAATGCTGTATCTCCATGTTTTCGATCCATACTATTCTCTCTCTCCCCCTCCCTCCCCCCCCCATCTTCCCTCTAAAACGATTCAAGTTGAGGTAAAACAAGGAATTATCATGGTCGCATTCAATTCTTGATCTCAACAGAATGACGTAAACAGGAGTTGTTCACATTCAGAATTAACACGTGACAAATATTTGTTCTCTGAAAATGAATGTCCCCCTTCAACGCACTATTGTTATAAAGAGAAATTAAAAACACTCATAAATAAGAGAAAATGAGTGTCACAAAACGGGCGGGCTTGTTACAAGCCGACCCGAGCTGAAGTTAGAGATGCAAGGGGTGAAGTCTAATTTTGGCCTGCTCCGGTGCACCTCCAAAAAAAGCCCGTGACGTGTGCCAGTACTACGTCGTGTCAGGTTGTTACATAGACACACATGACATACTCCATTGATGTTTGGGTGGGGCCCACTTTATTAGTGTCATGCCAAGGAACGTTTTATTGGCGGTGTGTGTTGTGAGTGTGTATCATAAATGTGAATAAATGGACGAACAGACGAACGGTGCAAAACAATAGTACAAATTCTTTCGTCCCTCTCAAAAACTATGAATAACAAGAGAGTTGAAAGATGTTTAAATCAGGTTATTTATTTCCCGATTTAAAAGGGGCACTACTCTTTCGCACAGTGATTAATCATTCATTCAACTTTCCAATGTCATGCACTCTTTGGGGAATAAGGGGAGATGAAAATGATGAAATTCAAAATATAAAATAAAGATTAATTACACAATTCTTATGCGGCAAATGGGGCCGCTTTAACAATAGTTGACATGTAAAATAAGCATTACTTTTAACATTAGAGTTCTTATTTTGCAAACGATATAATAGTGTTCATTTTCTTAAGAGTCCTAGACTTAAGTATGTGCGCGTTAGCCGTGCTAATGATTACTCACTATTAATGTCAGAGTTCCAAGGAGATGACGTAAGCTCACACGTCACTTATAAGCGGCACTTCAAAGTGAAGATCACGGCGCAATTGAGGCGTCGCATTACAGGTGAAGACTCTGCAGAATCTAGGCACCACTTTCAGATTATCACGGGGAGAAATCTGAAATTTAGCTGACTGCTGTCAGCCTCGATAATTATCGTTGTTTGTCGTGGACACGGACACCTCAACGACGTTTAGCATTATCGGATGGAGTCGTCCAGTGGGATGTGTCGTCGCATTACATTGAGTGTAGAAATCCGGATTGTCTGTGAGACGATCACGGTGCTAGCCTCTCAATTAGCGGAATAGACTGCCAAACGAACCCTGACAGGCGGGAAGAACAAGTTGGTCCCTCGTGTCGTTAACTGCATACAACCAGCGTCGCATGCATCGGGTTTTTTCTTGACAGTGAACTTTCCACTTTGCCAAAAGTTATACTGAGTAATTTTGCCTCGTTACTCAATATATGGCATCAGACGGATGGAAAACGGATGGAAAGAGATTATTGCAGCTTTCCTTTATGAAATCTCTGTACACGAGATAATTCATTCGTGAAGTTAGACTGGCTTCAGACGAATCGACGTTTTCAACATTGAGAGTAAAAGTCTTCATTTTGCCTCTTATATAGCTCTCACTGAAGGTTTCCAAAACTTCCAGAAGCTATGTCCTGTGACATGATTTTTGCCTTGGATATATAGTGGTAATCGTGATGCACGCTTTTCTGTGGTCAATTCTAATGCGCACTGGCCATTTCACTCGTCAACAACATGTGACGGTATTGCGCAGTTGTCCCAATTTATTTAATATACATATTCTTCATAAACTAATATATATATTCAATATGATAATTAACACACACTGTGTCACGAACGTCTGTCTACTAAAGAGATCTTAGGTGACCGTTACTGGAAGTTACATGCTACATACGAAAAATAACAAAACTCGGATTACTTCAATTAGTTTTGTTAGCGGTTTTTTAAAATGAAATAAAATATAATTTCTGTCCCTCATTTCCTGTGACAACCCCCTTCTTAAAATTGATTGGAGCTCACAGAGTGGAAATCAATTAGGAACAAAAAAAATTTTATTTCACACGATAGTCTCCACAGGAATTATATGCGCATCTGTGGAGAGACTATCCTCTCTCTTGTTTATATCGCGGTTATGGCATGCCGGGATAATGCATCGGCACCCGAATTTTCTCGGCCCGCGATGTGTTCGACAACGAAGCTATACTCCTGTAGCAGGAGTGTCCATCTAGTTAGCCTAGCGTTATCATACATGCTAGTGCGCAGATATGTCAGCGGCTTATGATCGCACTGTAGGATGAATGGTTTAGAGTACAGATATGCACTAAATTTCTTGAGTGCCCATACGATTGCTAAGCACTCTTTTTCAATCGTAGAATACCGTGTCTCACGATCTAACAGTTTCTTAGAAGCGTATGCTACCGGTAGGTATTCGTCATCTGTCTCTTGGAGAAGTATGGCACCGAGGCCTTCGTCTGATGCATCGGTCCTGACAATAAATCTTTTGTCAAAGTCTGGTAACTGTAGGACGGGTTTACTGGTCAAGATGTCCTTCACTTTTTCGAGGGCGGTGCTACACTCTGCCGTCCATCGTATTTTCGTGGGTTGTTTGTTCCCAGTTAAGTCCGTCAGTGGTTTAAGAAGCGTACTGAAGTTTGGGACAAATTTTCGGTAGTACCCCACTAGCCCCAAAACTGCCCTGACCTGTTTCTTTGTAGTCGGTAAGGTCATGTCACGAATGGCTGCAGTCAAGTCTAGATTTGGGCCTATTTGTCCGTCACTTATGATATGGCCAAGAAATTCAATCTCTCGAAAGCCCGCGCGAACTTTGGAGGGTTTCACGGTCAATCTATGGCGCTCGAGAATATCAAGTAGACCACCCACTGAGGATAAATGTTGGTCCCATGTTCCTGTTGCTACCAGTATGTCATCAAAGAAATTCAATGCGTCAACGCTCTCTAACGGTAATTTTCGCATGAAGCGCGCGAATGTTGCGGGTGCGTTCGCTAGTCCGAACGGTAGTCGGCAAAACTGAAATAAGCCTAGCGGGGTTGGAAAGGCTGTTTTTGGTCTGTCGTCAATAGCAACTGACAGTTGCCAGTACCCTTTGCACATGTCAAACTTTGAAAAGTAATGTGCCTTAGTTAGTTTTGCGAATAATTCGTCCTGATTTGGGATAGGTTCCGCATCGAATTCAGTTATCTCATTTAACTGTCTGTAGTCCACACAAAAACGAAGCGTACCGTCTTTCTTTTTAACTAAGACGACCGGTGATGAATATGGGGAGATTGACTGTTCAATCACGCCCTGTTTTTGCATTTCACGCACCTGTTCTGCTATGTACTTCGTGCTCTCATATTTCTGTGGGTACTGTCTTAAGCGTATCGGTTTGTCGCTTAAAAGTTTGATGCGGTGTTCAACCAAATCTGAGTGGCCCGGTTGGTCGGTGAATATGCGCGCGTGTCTGTGTAAGAGTTTTGACATTGCGTCGCGCTGTTCGACAGTTAAGTTCGAGTCAATCTCGACTTGATCGACTGTAACTGCGGGGTTAGGCTGGGTTTCGGCGGACATCATGTCTGTTCTGAAATTGGAGTCTTCCAATTGTATCAGTGCGACATTCACGTTTTGTATCTGTTCGTCGCTGCGTTCATAGTAACGCTTTAGCATATTTATGTGATAGGTTTTCTGCTTATTTCCTATCTGTATGCTGTAGTCGTTCTGCTTCACACGCTTAATAACGCGGTAGGGTCCACGCCAGTGCATTTGCATGCGGTTGTTATGCGTAGGCCGCAAGAGTAACACGAGCTGACCTGGTTCGAGGTCACGTTCTACAGCCGTACGGTCAAAATTTCGCTTGTATCGGGGTTGTTTTTCGCGAATGTTTTCCTGTGCTAAGTGACATGTCTCGGTCAGACGTTGACGTAGTTCGGCTACGTACGTGTGAACATCTTTACCATCGGTCACAGTGTCTCCCTTGACCCATGTTTCTTTTATTAGCTTAAGGGGACCACGAGGTTGTCTGCCGTATAGTAGTTGGAACGGTGAGTAGCCCGTACTCTCTTGTGGGAGTTCGCGATACGCAAAGAGTAATGGTGCTAGAAAACGCGGCCACTGGTCGGGTTGTTCCGAGGCCATTTTAATTAACATTTTCTTTATTGTACCGTTGAAACGTTCAACGGCACCATTAGACTGAGCGTGATATGGTGATGAGAACAACTGTTTACACGCCAGTAGACGCATTGTTTCAGCCATCATTGCTGAGGTGAATTGAGTGCCCTGGTCACTCAATATCTCTCGGGGAACGCCCGTGCGAGAAAATACGTCTATTAAAGCGTCTGCGACTTCGATCGCTGTGATGCCCTTTAATGCGACTGCTTCTGGATATCGTGTTGCAAAATCCACGATTGTTAGGATATAGCGATATCCTCCTTCGGCCGCGGGAATGATTGGGCCAATAATGTCTACTGCGACTTTTAGGAAGGGTTCCTCTACTGTTGGTACTATCTCGAGGGGAACTCGACTGACACGCCCTCGGTCGATATGTTGTTGACACTGCGTACATGTACGAACGTACGAGCGAACATCCCTACTCAGGCCTGGCCAAAAAAAGTCCTCACGAATCCGCTGCTCAGTGCGACGCGCGCCCTGATGTCCAGACATGATTGAGTCGTGTGCAAAGCTTAGAATCAGCGGTCTGAGTGGTTTAGGGGTAAATAAACACGTGGTGCTTCTAGTATCATTTTCCTTATAGTCGGTGCGCCGAAACGCTAGCCCGTCCTTCAGGAAATACGTAATTGTCGCGTACTTGCTGGACGTAATAGTGTTTTTCCGTGCCAGCTTTAGCATTGAGGACAAACTTTTGTCCTCCTGCTGCAGGTGACTGAGTTGACTTGGGGTCAACTGCGGGAATGTGTTCTCGACTATCTTTAGAGCCGGGGGTCCTTGTTTACTACGTTCCCGTTGTGCTCTAGTGGTTACGGGGAGAACAGGATAGATGCCATCAGTGTGTGCGTCACACTGACCGGGCGATAGTATGAATCCGAACTGCATGTCTCTTATCACTGCGGCGGTGACGGTACCGGAAAATACGGATGACGTAACATGTACAGTGGCTCTTGGACATGTACTAAGGTGTCCCATAACACATCGAATGCGGACACTACCCCTTAGATACTGTTCAGGGCGTACAAGTTTAGCATTTATGCAGCTTATGGACGCACCTGTATCGACCAGTATTTTGACTCTCTGTCCGTTTACTGTAGCCTGTTGGGTCTTTAGAGTTGCACCTGTTTCAGTGCATACTTTTACATCACGTGGACTGGGACAGTTCTGAGAACTATGCCCCTTCCCTTTGCAAGTGTAACACGTCATTGGCGGGGAGTCACGTGTGTGACGTCGTACGTCTTGTGACTTAGTATATGTCCGTTGTACCGGTTCGGGTTTTTCCGATTTCGTCATTGGTCGGTTCGATTTCGGTGTATACTTCTGCCGATTTGTAAGAGGAGGGCGTGGCGCACTCCTCGTAATTACCGGATCAGGGTAATCGTTATACGTGTCTGCTAACTTCAACATATCACAGAAGTTAGTCGGGGGATTTCGCTGCAAATATGTCGTCATTGCAGGCGGAGCAATATGGAGAAATTGATCTCTTAATATCAAATCAAATAGGCCCTCATATGTCTTCCGGATGTCTGTCAAATCAATCCATCTATCAAGATAATGGCGTAACCGGGTACCGAAGGCTTGCATGGTGTCATTTGCTTTGGGTATGGCTCTCCTAAACATTTTTCGAAAGCCTTCTGCTGTACATTGAAAAGTACGCATCAAACCCGTTTTGAGATCTGCATAAGTAATAGCGGGATCGCGCGTTAGATCAGTAAATGCGCGCGAGCTTTCACCTTGGAGTATTTGACCGAGTTGTTGTTTCTTTTCAATGTCAGTGTAATTAAAGTTGGCAATGAAACTGTCAAAGCGTGTCAAAAACTCGTCAATCGTCTCGACTTCAGGGTTAAAGAAAGCTAGCCGTGTACGGGGTTTATTTAATTCGGCCTGTTGCTTAGCAGTCCCATCTAACAACTTCTCTCTAGCCGTTACCTCTTGCTTAGCTAGTTCAAGCTGTTCCTGATGTGCTTTCGCTTTTAACTTAAGCTTTTTCTCTTCTACTTCCTGCCTTTTATCTTCTAAATCATTAGCAGACTGAATCTTTAATAATTCTAGCTCTCTCGCCTCTTTCGATCTTTTCTCCTCTAGCTCTTTCAAAGTTTGCATCTCTAGCTGTTTAGCTAACTGTCTCTTATCTTCTAGCTCTATAGCCTCTTTCGATCTTTTTTCCTCTAGCTCTCTCACCTCTTTCGATCTTTTTTCCTCTAGCTCTCTCAAAGTTTGCATCTCTAGCTGTTTAGCTAATTGTCTCTTATCTTCTAGCTCTATAGCCTCTTTCGATCTTTTTTCCTCTAGCTCTCTCACCTCTTTCGCCTCATTTTCTTTCACAACATACCATTTAGCTATCTCCTCATCCACGTATTTCTTTAACTCGGCTTTCTCATACCCGAATTCTCTACCCATAGCCATGAGTTCTTTCTTTATGTTTACTAGCTCGGCCATTTTTAAAATTGCTAGTTATCACGAGTTGGATAAAGTGACTTAGAATATTCGCGGGATTTTGACCTATGTCGGTCACAAGTGGTGCAATGGTGTGCGTATGAACACCAGCCACCACGTGATTAGGATTATGACAATCACGAATAAAGGAATCCCAATCGCAAATTTGCAAAGTTAGGAAAATTAGCAAAACAACAGTTGCTAATGTAGCGTACAAAATATCGATCTATGTACGTCTAAACACGAGTCGGTACGCGTTAACGATAATAGCGTAAAGATTATAAAACTTATTTCAACACAATAATAATAAGTCTTATCAAAATCCAGTTCACCTAAGTCTCAATAGCAAAGCCCTAACATGCAATAAACAATGCATAATGGTGATGAGATAGAAAAGCAGGAAAGAGATGATACTTTCTTACAACAACACAATTTACCTTGTCAGATCACGTCAGGGTCACCAGATGTCACAAAACGGGCGGGCTTGTTACAAGCCGACCCGAGCTGAAGTTAGAGATGCAAGGGGTGAAGTCTAATTTTGGCCTGCTCCGGTGCACCTCCAAAAAAAGCCCGTGACGTGTGCCAGTACTACGTCGTGTCAGGTTGTTACATAGACACACATGACATACTCCATTGATGTTTGGGTGGGGCCCACTTTATTAGTGTCATGCCAAGGAACGTTTTATTGGCGGTGTGTGTTGTGAGTGTGTATCATAAATGTGAATAAATGGACGAACAGACGAACGGTGCAAAACAATAGTACAAATTCTTTCGTCCCTCTCAAAAACTATGAATAACAAGAGAGTTGAAAGATGTTTAAATTAGGTTATTTATTTCCCGATTTAAAAGGGGCACTACTCTTTCGCACAGTGATTAATCATTCATTCAACTTTCCAATGTCATGCACTCTTTGGGGAATAAGGGGAGATGAAAATGATGAAATTCAAAATATAAAATAAAGATTAATTACACAATTCTTATGCGGCAAATGGGGCCGCTTTAACAATAGTTGACATGTAAAATAAGCATTACTTTTAACATTAGAGTTCTTATTTTGCAAACGATATAATAGTGTTCATTTTCTTAAGAGTCCTAGACTTAAGTATGTGCGCGTTAGCCGTGCTAATGATTACTCACTATTAATGTCAGAGTTCCAAGGAGATGACGTAAGCTCACACGTCACTTATAAGCGGCACTTCAAAGTGAAGATCACGGCGCAATTGAGGCGTCGCATTACAGGTGAAGACTCTGCAGAATCTAGGCACCACTTTCAGATTATCACGGGGAGAAATCTGAAATTTAGCTGACTGCTGTCAGCCTCGATAATTATCGTTGTTTGTCGTGGACACGGACACCTCAACGACGTTTAGCATTATCGGATGGAGTCGTCCAGTGGGATGTGTCGTCGCATTACATTGAGTGTAGAAATCCGGATTGTCTGTGAGACGATCACGGTGCTAGCCTCTCAATTAGCGGAATAGACTGCCAAACGAACCCTGACAGGCGGGAAGAACAAGTTGGTCCCTCGTGTCGTTAACTGCATACAACCAGCGTCGCATGCATCGGGTTTTTTCTTGACAGTGAACTTTCCACTTTGCCAAAAGTTATACTGAGTAATTTTGCCTCGTTACTCAATATATGGCATCAGACGGATGGAAAACGGATGGAAAGAGATTATTGCAGCTTTCCTTTATGAAATCTCTGTACACGAGATAATTCATTCGTGAAGTTAGACTGGCTTCAGACGAATCGACGTTTTCAACATTGAGAGTAAAAGTCTTCATTTTGCCTCTTATATAGCTCTCACTGAAGGTTTCCAAAACTTCCAGAAGCTATGTCCTGTGACATGATTTTTGCCTTGGATATATAGTGGTAATCGTGATGCACGCTTTTCTGTGGTCAATTCTAATGCGCACTGGCCATTTCACTCGTCAACAACATGTGACGGTATTGCGCAGTTGTCCCAATTTATTTAATATACATATTCTTCATAAACTAATATATATATTCAATATGATAATTAACACACACTGTGTCACGAACGTCTGTCTACTAAAGAGATCTTAGGTGACCGTTACTGGAAGTTACATGCTACATACGAAAAATAACAAAACTCGGATTACTTCAATTAGTTTTGTTAGCGGTTTTTTAAAATGAAATAAAATATAATTTCTGTCCCTCATTTCCTGTGACAATGAGAAAGTATTTTAGTTATAAAGCAGATGAGTGAAAACATTCTTCAGCAAGGCAAAGGGTACATCAATTCTTTCACTGCAATTTATTTGAAACTCTTTAGAAATATCAGATATTAACAGGAATGAAATAAACAGATAATTTCCTGCAGAAAAAATTCAGAAGGTTATAACGAAGCAAACTGTGATGCCAACGCCCCAGTAGTTAGTTATTGGTTGCGATTATTATTGTTAATTAATCACACATAACTAATTACAAGTGATGAGAATCTTAATTTAGGCTATTAATAATTCTCTAGAAGACACCACTAGTCTCTCTCAATTGGCGGATAAGCGTGCGCTGTAAACGTTTTCTCTCTTCCTCAACATTAAAGACAATTTTTTACCGTCACACAATATTTCCGTAGGTGGAAAGCTTCTTAAACTTCTTTATCTTCTAAAGAAGATAAATCCATCTTTTAATCTATATTTAGCGAGCCCCCAGCCACACACTTTCTTCTACTACATATGGTTATTAATATGTGAAGATGGGAAAATATTTAACAATAAATTTATTATCTCACATAAGTGTGTAAATGACTGCAGTGGGTTTGACCCAAACTAACAGTAAACATATCTTTAAGAATATTGCAGAAATATGTAATTTATGGAGACAGCTTTTCTCGAAGTTTTCTTTAAGATTGTTCAAATATTTGAAACGGAATCGGTCCGGCACCAAAGCAGGCAAATAAAATGGTGCGAAGCATGTTGCACCAAATAAAGAAAAAAAAAATCTTGACGTCTGAGAACTAAAAAGTGTTTTGTTAGAGTAACGTTAGGTTCGCAGATTCGGCAAGGCGTTGAAAGCGTGAATGTATCCATATAAATACTTAAGATAATTACGGTTTAACTGTCAATATTAAAAAGGAGTCAGATCAAAGAAACCATACAGTAACCAATCAGTATTTTTTTTAAAAAATTGAAATAAATTGACAAAACTCAAATTCTGCATTCTAGCTGCGAATAGTGACATGTACACACAAGCAAACAATTCGAATGGGTGTGGGCACCTGCACATTTCTTTCGATGAAATAAGGTTAAAAAAACCATCTTATCTCCTCATACCCTCTGCCAGCGAGGCGGAGACAGAAACAAATTAGCCAATACTTCGTAAGTCCACTTATATGTCATAATGTCATGGCATGCGTCAACAAAACAACGACAAGAAACAGCTTCATTTTTTTAAAAATAAAGGATTATATGTCTAATGTTAGATAGAAAAGTCATTTTATTGTTATTATTACTGTTTGTGATCGATTGTGTTTTTCATCTATGATCGATTATGTACATCTCATCTAATTTCTGCGCCTGTTGCTTTCGCAGCAATACGCATCTCTGACGTGTTCTCTCTGAATTATTTCTCACTCTTTTACACAAGCACACACTCATTCATACACATACACCACCCTCTCTCACACGCACGCGCGCGCGCACACACACACAGAACCTTTTCTTTCTTCTTCTCTAACACGGTAATTCTGTCTTCTAAAAGTGTTAATTGTGGTTGTCATTTGCTTCAGCACAAAGGTATCGTCCAGCCTGCAGCCTTTCGCCTCTCCCATAACTTTCGTTCTCCACCCTTCTCGAAGATGTCCTAATTTTCGGACGCGTCTATGTGATCTCTGATTGTCGCACATTGTGTCCCTTTTTCGTCGTCGCTCCAGGATGAAATGGCGTTCTTCTCTGGTGGTTTGTCACCTCGTTTCTACCTGAAGGACAATTAACTCCCGAGTTGATCAGAGGGGGCATAACACCCACTTGAAAATGTCGCTGTCTATGCCGAAAGAATGCTTTGCTGGCGGTTTGTCTCTTTACCGTCGTCAAGGCGGGCAATTGTTGGTTATCCAGAATCCAGCCTATCTTACGATTCAACTAAAGTTAACTCCCTTGTACAGCGGTACTTTTCTAACAAGCAACTCACTATTGGCACGTAAATTTCATGAATAATACAGGCACTGCTTTGTGGACACGTGACATATGCCGATCAGCAGAGAATTTTAGCGGGGACTGAAATGAAAGTTATTGAATATTGATCTTTGCCTTTCATAAAAAACAATAAATGTTAACTAGATATTTCGACATTGAACATACTTAATACACGTAAATGGTTGAAAATACTTGATGTATTAAAAGCAGTCAAACCTATCACCAGTGATAATTGTGAGAGAGTAAGGGTAATTTAATCGAGTTTGGTTATCAGAGTTGTTCGCCTTGAATTGCTTGACTAACACGACCAAAATGTAGGCAGTGCTCAGTACATATGTCAATACAGTAGCTAAGAAGTTTCATTTGCAATCGACCATCAGTATTATTTGAATTTAAATTTGTATTAATTTACTTAGCGATGATACTAGCTTAGCATTTTTGTTTGTTTGTTTGTTTTATGCTTGTGTGTCTGCATTCAGGTCTGTCTGCCTCTCACGAACTCGGGTTCAAATGACAGAGAACTGGCTTGAATTGTTTCTTGTAATTAAAAGAAAATATTTTATTTACACTTCTAACTGCTTAATGCATTTGTCAACTACATTGAGGGATATTGTTATTTTCTGGCTTCTCGACTGACTGGTTTTCATTTATCTTGCTGGTGTTTATTTCATTACTGAGCACTGTACCATTGACCTTACTACTCGTGTTATTACTACTAGTAGGAATAATAATATAAAATAATAGTAGTAGTAATAGTAGTAGCGGTAGTAGTAGTGTAGTAATGCCGGTGGTGGTAATAGTGTAGTAGTGCTGGTGGTAGTAGTAGTGTAGTAATGCTGGTGGTGGTAGTAGTAGTGTAGTAGTGTGCTGGTGGTAGTAGTAGTATAGTAGTAGTGCTTGTGGTAGTAGTGGTGTAGTAATGTGCTGGTGGTAATAGTGCTGGTGGCAGTAGTAGTGTAGTAATGCTGGTGGTGGTAGTAGTAGTGTAGTAGTGTGCTGGTGGTAGTAGTAGTATAGTAGTAGTGCTGGTGGCAGTAGTAGTGTAGTAATGCTGGTGGTAGTAGTGCTGGTGGTAGTAGTAGTGTAGTAATGCTGGTGGCAGTAGTGCTGGTGGTAGTAGTAGTGTAGTAGTAGTGCTGGTGGTAGTAGTACTGTAGTAGTGATGTTGGTAGGAGTAACGTGGTGGTGGGAGTGCTAATAGTGATTGTTTGATACCGGTGGTGGTTGTGGTAATACTATTAGCAGTGGAACATTATGTTAATCAGTGATGTCATGGATGTTGGATAAAGCTACCTTTTGGGTGAGGAAATGTCGATTTTGCCGCAAATACGTCATTCCGATGTCACTACAGTTAATCATTTATACTGAGCAAGCCAACGAAATAGCAAGAAGTGTCTTCAGGCACCCAAGAATTGTCGCCAGGCGCACAAAAATTGGCTACATGAACTGAAACGTATAAAGAATGCTTGGACAATATAGACGCTACTATTGTAATACAGGACACTGCCATCTCTGTACCCAATGCCAAATCCATACCACACCCAGGTTTAACAGATGTTGAAACTGTTGACGTTATTTTAAATCGGAACTCTCAGACTTTGATGCTCAATAGTTATGGAGCGTGAATAAAAGAAATTCGCTTTTTTTTTTTTTTTACCGATAAACCCGGATAAACGAGTCTGTCCGAATTTATGGTCGTATTGCGGGACCTCTCACCTACTTAGCTCACTCGACTAGGACAAATGGGCGTTTGGCCGGGTGGTCATTACTACTACAACAGTATAGATATACTGTGGAAGTCATCAAAGGCACCGACAATATAGGGGCTGGCTATTTGTCCAGAGCAGTGGAAATTGAAAGGCAAGGGTCCAGTGCATATCTCTATAAATGCTTCAAAATCTTTATATAAATATTTTGTATCTTTCTCTACAGTAGAGACGAAAGAATAATCTTACACATAGTTTATTTATACGTTGCAAACATGATTGTGTATGTTGTATTTTTCTATCACAAAGAGAAAAGAAATAATGATTTTTGCATTTGTGTTCCTGAAGTGTAGAGACATAGCAGGTCATTACTCTAATTTATAACAACAAAATTTTATGTGATTTTTTTTTTGGGTGATAAATTATCCTTAAATCTCTTTAAGTGTGGAGACATAACAGGTTATGTTTCACCTTATAATGAGAGAAATTAATATGATATTTGATATTTTTAATGCTCAATGATTTTGTAGGCATGTAAAATTATATTATCTTTGTTTCTAAACATGTTGAATTAATTATGTGTATGTCTGTGCACAGAAATACTGGAGAAAACATAAATACATACATAGAAACACTGATGAAAATATCAATACATTTCATATACTCACTGGTGAAAACATAAATACATACTTACAATACTGGAGAAAATACAAATACATTCATAAAACGTTGGGGAAAACATAGATACACTTGGCAAAACAAATACATAATAATACTGGAGAAAACACAAATACACACATACAAATACATGTGAAAACATAAATCATACATACACATACCTGTGAAAATATAAATCATACATACACATACCTGTGAAAATCATACATACACATACCTGTGAAAACATAAATCTTACATACACATACCTGTAAAACATAAATCATACATACACATACACATACACATACCTGTGAAAACATAAATCATACATACAAATACCTGTGAAAGCATAAATCATACAAATACTGGGAAACATAAATACAAGCACAATAACACTAGTGAAAACATAAATCATAAATATAAAGATTGGGGGAAACATAAATGCATAAATATAAACATTGGGGGAAACATAAATGCATAAATATAGACACTGAAGTGGTGGTGATGGTGGAAATAAAATACATAAATATAAACACTGGGGGAAACATAAATATATACATATAAACAAGAGGGGGGAACATAAATAAATAAATATAAACATTGGAAGGAACATAAATACATACAAATGAACACTGTGAAAAACATAAATAAATACCACAATAACACTGGGGAAAACATAAACACATGACATAGAAACACTAGGGAAAACATAGCTCCATGACATAGAAACACTAGGGGGAAAAAAGCTCCATAACATAGAAACACTAGGGAAAATATAACTCCATGACATAGAAACACTAGGGAAACGTAACTCCAGGACCTATAAACACTATGGAAAACATAAATTCCAGAACGAAAAAAAGAAACAATGGGGAAAACATAAAGTCCAAAACAAAGAAACACTGGGGAAAACATAAATTGATATCATAGAAAAATTGTTAAAAATATATATACATGAGACATTCAGAAAGCTGATAAACAATACCTATCCAACACTAACATAAACTGGAAAAAATGTTAATACCAGACAAAAACATAAATAGATATCAGAAACACTGTTAAATATATAAATACATGAGGCATACAGAAAGTTGGTAAACAATACATATCCGACACTAAATTAAACACGAAAAATCGTTAATACCAGAAGAGAAAACGTTAATACCATAAAAGTAAACGTTAATACCAGACACTGAATGAAAACATTTTGGCTCATTTCATTGAATTTAAAATAAATTCAAAAGTTATTAAAATATTTTGAAAATTATTAAAAATTGAAGTTTTCATAAATTGTTCTATTTTATAATTTAAATTAGTAGAAAGAACATTAGAAAGTGAGTTATCGGTTTGTTTTTCCATTTAGAAGGTAATTAATCGAATTCTCTAATTAAAAAACTCCACATTGATTAGAAATGTCTGCAAAGGACAGCTGTACTTTAATTGACATATAAATTCTTGTTTGTGTTTGAAATCAGTTCACTTGACAGACAGCACGTTCATCCTCGAGTCGATGACATAAAAATCGTTAATGAACCCTATTCAGTTTGTATTGCTTTCAAAACAAAAATTAATCTGAAATATAATTTTGCAATGAAAACAATGAACTCCAAAGACGTTTTGCTCCCTCTCAACAACACACACACACATACATGTACATCACATACACACCAAACACATACGCTAACAATCTCAAGCACACAGACGTTCCTCCCCAATCATCATCACAGATACGTACATATGTATGAAAAAAAATTCTGTACCTCATTTTCGCGAGAGTCAAAGTGCACATGTACAAAATCCCTGTTCATCCCTGCTACTACTCAAATGTACAGAGTTTCTATTTCGGGACATACTCCAGGCTTCCAATAGATCACAAGCGAAAGTAGCAAAAGAACATGTAACTTGCATGAAAGCTCTGTGGGACTTCCTCTCCAGACAAGACTTAACGACCTTTTCCCCCATTGTCTTGACGAAGATTGCGGGCAGTCTCGTTGTGTTCAAAGATAAAGAAACAAGTTCATGAATCAAACTAGACTAATTTAATGTTGTCAATATTGACGTTAATGTGTGTGTGTGTGTGTGAGTGTGAGTGTGCGTGCGTGCGTGCGTGCGTGTGAACGTGTGGATGTCGTGAGGAAATATGCTAATTTCGATCCGTTGTCTTCCGCAGAGATATTTTCATTCTTTTACACGTTTACTACATCACTCTGTGCATTATAGCAACGATATTTTTCTCTCTTCAGTTTTCTTTCCAAAATGTATTTCTTTTTATTTTTTCATATGCTATTCAATGATTATTTGAGCCGAGAGCTCGAGAAAATCTGAATATCGCTACAGCTCGCATACAATAGGAAAAATATCTCGATTCGACGGGAAGGCTGCCAAAATTTTACTCATTGGTTCCAGTGCGCGGAGGCCCTATGGGATGATTGAGCTTAATCGAGACATTAATGATTATTTAGAGTTATGTATCCTTCGTCATGCAAACCGATATGTTGATTGGTGAGTGAGGATAATGATGACAATAACACGCTGAATCAATTAAACAGCATGGGGTCACTATTTTCGCAAGCGTTTGCTGTTGTTCAGCTGTTGTTAGAGACAAAACACTAAAAGGATGAGGTGGTTGGAACCTAAAACGTTCTTTCACGACTCGCTGTCACTTAAGTAAATGAATATTTAGAACTGGTATCTATCTATCTATCTATCTATCTATCTATCTATCTATCTATCTATCTATCTATCTATCTATCTATCTATCTATCTATCTATCTATCTATCTATCTATCTATCTACCTACCTACCTGTCTGTCTGTCTGTCTGTCTGCCTGCCTAACTATCTTTCCGTCTCCTCCGTCACCCACCCATCCATCTATCCAAGAATCCATGCATCCATCCGTCCGTCCATCCGTCCGTCCATCTGTCTGTTTGTCTATCTAACTATTTAGCTGTAAATGTCAGTAAGTATTTCGGTCGGTCTGCTTGTTTGAATCTACTTATGTACTGAGATAATATTTCATTCTTTGTGCCTAATTATTCTGAAAGAAATTTTCAAAATTAATACACTGCCAAATTCGTAAAATGTGTAGCAGGCTTTCGAGTGTCAAACCTTTTTCTCTCCCTTGACCCCCTTCCCTCAAGTGTTAGAGCGTGCTTAAGTGTGTGTATGATGTGCAATAGAGACGGATGACAAGGCTGCACGTCATTCAATGATATGTCAACATTATAACACGAGATCTTCAACACACCCTAACGTGAGGGTTAATAATCCAAACATAATTTTCACACACACACACACACACACACACACACACACACACACACACACACACACACACACACACACACACACAAACACACACACACACACACACACACACACACACACACACACACACATCATTCACTCACAACAAAACGTCATATAACGCTCTAAATGGAAAATAGAAATAAATTAGAAAATTATATTAACCAATTTCAAATAGAATATTTTTGTTTTATGAATACATTTATATTTGTTTATTATTAATACGTTTCGAATAGGTATTCTTTAAAATGAAATAATACGCACAATTAGCTAAATAGGCCGTTAAAAACTATTTCACCAGAGGCACATACATTTTTTTTCTCTCAGTTATTACGGATTTAAAAACCATTGCATGTAATTCAGAAATGTAATTGAAAACAACACGTGCACTAATATAATAACATAATATAATACAACAACATGTATGCTTGCAGTATATTATAAACACGCCCACATACACACAAAGCGGAAAAACTACTTTTATTAGACATTAGATGTGTTTGCAAGAAATGCAAATGTATATTTACTTTCCCCTTCGTATTAATTCAGAAAATAATCATAAAATTAAAAGTTAAGGAAAAAAAACTCTGTAAAGAATAATGTATTTGATGCAAAATAGAAATCCTGTAAAAGAGGGCATCTGTACTTTAAAATATATATATATCTAACTATGATGGAAACAAAACTGCTGAATTATTGTTGATGTTTCATTACCTTCTTGCAACTATAAATAAAATATAGCGATAGTTTCGTTAATCGTTTATGTGATCAATAAATTATTTATTAAATTCATTTGAACGTTCACTGTGTCCATTGGTAATTAGATATCTCACCGATTTCAATGTAAAGCAAAATAGTGGAAAAAATCAGTGGCACCAACTGACTGGTCGAAATCAGTGACGCCAAATCAAAGGACCAAATCGATGACCTCACACGACAAGACAAAATCGGTGACGTCACACGACGAAACTAAATCGGTGACGTCACACGACGAAACTAAATCGGTGGCCTCACACGACTAGACAAAATCGGTGACGTCACACGACGAAACTAAATCGGTGACCTCACACGACAAGATAAAATCGGTGACGTCACACGACTAGACGTCAAATTATCTAAACGGATTGTTCCAGTCAATGGCCAGTGTAAACTCCGCTTTCAGAAGGAAAATGCATGTGAACAGCTTATATTCACGCTAAACTCGAGAAGGAAGGAACATCACTTCAGACAAATAAAAAGAAAATGAATAAAAAAAAAGAAATATCTTGAGACCCTAGAACTGTTTTAAACACATCCTGATTTCTCTCCTTGACAACCAGGAGTCTGCTTACAGTCGTTCGTGACATGGACGGTGCTTTGTTGCAAGCCACAAATAACAGTCATGTTTCAGATTTCATCCATGTATTTATTCATTAATCGACTAGTAGGAAAGAAATGCGATTAATGTCCTTTCACCTTCTTTCTCTCTTTAATCTGAATACTCATAAAATAGATTTCAATCAATAGACCAAAAAACCAAAGAGCATCTTTTCATTCATGCCTTTTGTGTTAAAGATGTTTTTTCTCTCGCTGAGTTTGATTCAATAATAAAACAAGAACTTTCCGTTTTCCAGAAAGTTTCAGATCTTAATTTCATTGCGCTATTCGCCTCTACCCATAGGACTGGAATTCCTTTCACCTGCCAAATTCCAACTGACTTTATTGACGCTGTACGACAGTGTACGTCAATACCTGTGACCTCAGTATTAAATCTTTAATTACACCTTGAGTGATTTAACCTATATTTAGATATGATGTGGTCCTAATTTGCAATGTTAAGTAGCATTGCAAATACTTTCAACCAAAAGTATTGCGACGGTATGATAAGGTTCTTCTACAAGATGGCTAGAAA